>CP135123.1:4868437-4907633 GCA_032248835.1 Ophiostoma piceae
CGTGATGTCGGAGTAGTCTTTTTCTCTATTCCGTCCGGTGTTCGGCCGGGGGTCGGATCCGAAGCAATCTCTTGATAAAAATGGGTCCTACCGAACGTGTAAGTCGACTGTTGGCACGCTCTGTGTCACAACATTTGGTCGAGTTCGCGGTCTTGTCTACTCCTGCATCGTGAAAGATGACAGGAATGCTATGGCTCCAGTGTACCGAAGAGCCGGGCGGGAAATGGTAGGATAAGGAGAAAACAATGATTTCTCATCCATCGCTGGCAATGCCACTTCTGTTTCATCCCGACATATCGATATCATTCTATCCTATAGGGTCTTTACGACTTGCATTTGGGGAACTGTCTAGTTCATGCCAATGATGCTGTTGAAGGTGGACTGGCTGCTGGATGTTGGCATGGCGGGCGCGGTGAACTTGGGCTGCTTGATATTTCGGCGTGGTAACAAGAGTCGCAGTAGGAGTGAGCTTGACTGGGACTTTGACAGGCCGGTTCTTGTACGGCAGACCCATTTCGGTATTGGTGGTGATTACACGAGAGCTTCAGCTGAAAGGTAGCGATGGTGTGTGGGTGTGTAAGGTGGCAGTGAAATGGTTAAGTAAGTTGGGATGTGATACATAGGAAACGTTGGGATGAGGCGGTCATGGATTCGCTTTGATAGAAATGCATTTGGCCATCAAGAGCCAGCTATATCGTAGATTACGGTCCCTTTAATTGAGATGTGTCATCTGACCAAGGATAGTCACATATCTGAATCGAAAGTTCTCGAGATCTTTCAAATAATATCAAACAAGTCAAAATCTAACCTAGATGTATCAGCAGTCTGGGGCATCAGCCGGCTCTGACTGCGGAACTAATGTTGTTCAAGGGTTTGCTTTTTATTTGTCGGGGTGTCATGCTTTGAGACTAGACTAATACAGTATCCCAATGCGGTCGATTGTTCATATTATCGTGTACAACCAGACACGTCGGAACCATGCTTTGTTCATATAATTGTTGACTTTGTTGCTCACGATCTTGTCCACTCATTGTTGAGCATGTGCCTGTCTCGTGGTTCAAGTTATTGTTCATTACATAGCCATATATTGAACAGTAAAGCCCAAGTTTTGCATATATAAGTCGGTCGGGTTGCGTCTAGACACCTCCTCAAATCTATTCATCAGCACAGCACAATTATCACCAGACAAAACTTACAGCATCCACAACACACCATACCGAGTTGACAACGGTCCTCAAGATTCTACAGTAAGTTAAAACATCTACCACACTCTCTTTACTCAGCATTTCATCATCCATCAAGATGCCTTCCGCACGCCCCATGTCCCCTCGTCTCAAGCTTGAGACCGAGAACCTCCCCATTACTCGTGACGACACGCCCGTTACATTTAATGATGACGACATGGAAGAAGGAATCCCTCTTACTCTCCGCGAAGAGCTGGAACTCTTCGGAAACCCTCCTCCCTCTCCCCGGGGTCTCCCAACCGGCCGGCCCCGGCGGCAAATCAAGACCCCCGTCGGCTTCGCGCCGACTACGAATGACAGATATCTCAACCCTCTCCGGGAGCGGTATGTACCTCACCGGGACCCTACTAACAGTCCGTTTGCGGACATTCCCTTCACAGCCACTACTGAAAAGTACCGTGCGCCCCGGCGGCGCACCTCTACCACTACTATCCGTCGGCGCCCCTCGAGCGTCTACACACCCAAGGGTCTCCCTCCCCTTTCTCGTCCCCTCCGGTACGAAACCCCAACCTCCACCACCCGCCGGTCGTCTTCAGTTGCCCGGCCCAAGGCAGAGAACAAGTCAACCTCTTCTTCCACTTCATCCCGTCCTGCCGACAAGGCATAAACTTCCACCCCCAAGCACCCTCACCGCGATGATAGGTATCAATAGGCCACCATTGTATATCGTAGATGTAGAAACATGGTGTAGCTCGTAGATATATTTTCATCAGCATGGTGTTTATATAACCGGTATTTTGATTGTACTCTAGGTAATGACATTGCTCAATCGAGCCTTTTCCTTTCCCTTTTCTTTTCTTTTCCCTTTTCTCTGATCTTTTCCTTCTTTTCATAATCAAACACACCTACGACTTTAAAAAAATTCAATCTTGCAGTGAACCATCCCGTGGTTGTGAGTGTTAAGTAATGCAAACTAATCAACCCATGGAGAGTTTATGCGCAAGCTAGCAGTATGCAAAAAAGCTAAGCCTAGAAGCTCTTCCTCTATTTCTTGCTTAACGTTGCGATCACGTTCTCTGTCTTTAGGTCGTAACAATATATTTCCGACAATCAGTAGGTGGCAAAGGTCACGGGGCCAACCCCTCTAAAGTGGACCCACCTACCTTTGTTTATGAGCTCTAATCTTCCTTTTTTCCACTTCATAGACAACTTACAACTTACACCTCCCGCTTTGCATCTATTCCCGTTCTTCCTCTGCCACGCTGCTCGTCGCCAAGATCTTACGGCATCAACATGGCATCAACATGGCATCCTCCAACGACATTCCTGCACTTGTGGGCGAGATCCAGAGCAAAGATCCGTCCCACCTAGGCACGACGCGACTTGCGCGACTTCTGCGAACCCTGAACAATAATTGGCCTCCAGAATACGCACCCGCGCACGACCTTTTCCGAGACGTTGACGAAAGACAAGACCTGTTCGCTCGCTGGACGGCAACGTGCGACGAAAAACGAGAAGAGAGGCCTAATGCCCTTGCCGTCGGTGTCTTCCTGGCACTCCCGATCTCCAATCTACAGCACTATGTGCAGAGCGTTGCAGAAGATCCTGTATACTTCGGTGGCGTTCATGCCATAGTCCAAAAAAAAGCTTACGACGCCATTCTTGCGTGTACGTATAATTTCTCCGTTTTACAAGTTTTTGATATTGTAAATTAACAAACTACACAGTTCTTGGCAAAGGTACCAAGAGACAAACGACGTTGCTACCGTCGACGCCTTTACCAGCGGCTACTGCCAAGGCGACACTCACACCTTCGCCCCTTTCACAATCCGTTGCTGCTGCTACAAGTGCTGCACCCTCTGAGGTGGCGTCTGCCTCCAAGGGCAAAAGAAAAGCTACCAGCGCTTTAGAAGAAGGTCAAGAAGAAAGCATCATGGCAGATAAGCGCAGGAAAACGGCGAGCGATCCCTTTGCGTCGGGATCGGCTGCAAAACACTCCCCGGGACCATCACCTGCGCTGTCTACCTCTTCTTTGGCATCATCTGTTACCCGTAATAGACGTGCCGTCTTCGCAGCCACCGTGCGGGACAAGCATGCTTGCGTCCTCACTGGTCACGCTTTCCCCGAGGCTGCTCATATCTTCCCCTACTCAGCGACCAAGTCCGAAACGGCCCTGCAGAGCATCTCTCGCCTGCTAGATCTTTGGGGTAAAACCCTCTCCGGCAAGTGGAACTCGCTTATCTGCGACGTCAAAGTCACCGAATCACCCCGGAACCTGATCTGCCTCGATCGCTATCTCCATGCCCTTTGGGGGGCGGCTTGCTTTGGCTTGAAGCCGCTCTGCACAGCCGAAGAAGCGATCGCGACAAAGTCTGTACGATTGCAATTTCATTGGTTGCCTCGCGGCCTCTTCAAGCCACTTCAAGTTTTGGAGGGTGAGAGCCCCCAGATTCTGCGCGACAGTGTCCGGGAGAGCGACTTTGTAGCTCATAGGTCAAACGGCATACCTATCGAGACAGGGGACGTCTTCACAATCTATGCTGACGATACCGACGATCTTCCTTCCGTCGACCTGCTCTGCCTGCAGTGGCACCTGATCCAATTGGCATCTATGGCTGGATTCGGAGAGATTATGGATATTGTGCACAGCGATGAAGAGGAGGATCCCAGATGTCCGGAAGAGCAGGACCAAGCTGCATGGGAGAGCGAGCTCGACGACAACCCTTACCAGCTTTCGCGCTACGACGACCCTTACCATCTTTCGCGCTACGACGAAATCCGCGGCCGCTACTTACCCAGCGAAGACGAGCTCAGCGAGCAAGAGACTGGGTCCGGTTAGAAGCCACCCTCACACTCTCAATCAATGCCCTCTGACACATAGCCATTCGTGCTTTCTTCTTTTTGGTGTCTCAACACATGTTTACTGTTTCGTTTACGTTTGTTACGCCTTGGGTGTACCGCGGCTGGTGTCGAGATACTAGGCAGCGGCATGAGAAAGCCAAGGCGTGGGCATGACGGTACCTTGTTTTGGCGGTTGGTGGAATAGTAGCAGTCTTTATTTGATGGGCTGATGATTTGTTTGTTATTTCTAGATTGTAAGTCCAGGGCAACCCGGCACTGTGTTTTCTTTTCTTTCTTTTCTTTCTGTTCTTTCTGTTCTTTCTTTTTTCTTTTTCGTTTGCTTTATATCTTTATCAAATGATTATTTATCAACCAAGCCTAAATCCAGCAATGCAGCAGCGTGAATATTAATGTAGTGCGCATTAAATGTGGTATAACTTGTAATACTCCATAAATCTACTCCTGAGAATAATCCAGAAACCGTGACGAATACCGTACTTTGATAACTGACCAAAACTCGTGATGCGGTCATTGATATTATTTTTCATTTTTCAACCCGTGGAAGGGCTGCACAAATAAAAAATCCCAAAAAGAACCGCGTACTTGTCAAAAGAGTACTGTTCTCGGTACTATTTTCAGGACTGAAGATGTTCCGGCTGTAAATACTATTAAAGGACACCAGCAGCACAGCAAGAGATTGCTTCGGAGCCGACCCCCGGCCGAACACCAGACGGGCCGACATCACAAAGCACGTCCGCGCCAACACCGTCTTTCTTTACGGTCATCGCCGTACTTTGTCGCAAAAGTTTTCCGAGTGAGATATGGATTCGCATTGGTTATGCGCTGCCTCGCGCGCTACCGAAATATATCAACAAGATAAGAGCGCTTTCTATCTCGACACGAACCGTGAAACGTAGTGTAATTCTATTCGGTCCGCTGACAGTAGCATTGATACAATGTTGAAACATTGTGATATCTGACCTGGAATTTTATTTCATTTGTTATTATCATAGCATTTGTGCATTTCTTATTCTCACAAAAAGACTTTCTTTGAAATTTGGTTTTTAAACCCTTTTTTTAAAAAGTAGCTAAAGCATTTATTAAATTAATTAAAAAAAGCAAGTCTTATAAAAAGCATTGAGTTTGAAAATATATACCTAAACCGTACTACAAAATTACAAAGCACAAATGGTAGGTGAGCGGACGAACAACGGACGGCCGGCAGCGAAGTCGGCCGGCGCATGTGCTGGCATAATCGCAATCACACACGATAGAGGGTCCGTGGATAAGAATTACATTCCCCGTGGAGAGTGGATTCAAATGCAGAAAGTCGGCCAAACACGGGGAGACAGACACGGGGATGAAGGGGCAGAAGGGGGCAGAAGGGGGAGGAAGAAGACGGGGAGAGGAGAAGACGGGGAGCGGAGGAGGACGGGGGAAGAAGGGGAGGAGAGGAGACGAAGACGAGGAGAAGACGAGGAGAAGAGGACCAAGTTTGACAGCGGGGAAGATAAAATGGAGATGCTGTCACTGTGATATGCAAGATTTGCAAAGAGTTGAGCAAAGTATCTCGGAGTAGCTGGATGTACTGGTGAGCAGAAAACATCAAGATGCAGTCTCAGAATCAAGGAAGGCCATGGCTGACAGGCCCAGAATTACGTAGTTAATACACTGCCAGGACATCGAAGCCACTTATAGGCCACTTATAGACCACAATAAACCACAAAAAGACCACAAAATGCTCCAATGCTCGCCAATAAGTCGCGTGCGGTTCCACCAGAGCGTGGTAAACATTTCTTCTCTGTCCTCGCCTCGACTTCCTGGATTTGATTGTATTTCAACACATTTCTCCTTTTGAAGGGCCTATTACTCCGTGAAGAGGGTCTCTGCTCCTTTTCCGACACTCGATCTGTTGAGTCCAGCACATACTTGTACGAGGTAAACAAGCAAAAATGCCTCGTAAACACTTACACGGCGATCGCTGGGCCGTATTGGGTGCTAAAGCCGGCTAGTCGTCACCGCAACCCTGTCTCTCGGGGATTTGCAGGTACATGATTCAGGAGACGATGGATCAAGCTGAGTAGTCTTTAGATAAGATTTGACGTAGGATGCGAAGGATTTGAACGCACTTCAACAGTGCATGACCAGAGACTGCCACATGCAAACACTTCACTCTTCCAGAAACCAAAACTCAAATCGGAGAATACATATGTCTTCAGCATACTGGAATTGCTACAAATCCAAACAATGTGTATCTGTGAAAAATCAGGCTTGGAATGAAAACTCTGCGCCGGAGAATGGTGACCCTCCACCGATGGTTGGTTGGCACCTCCACCGATGGATCAGCACAAGTGAGCTAAATCGTAGCCAGGCACTCAGGGTCCACGACCTGAAAATAACAAAGAGTCCGGCACCACATAGTGTCGGCGGCGCCCTGCTGAGCCGACGGCGTTGACACTAATCGCGTAGCTTCTAAAAATACCAGCGAAGAAGTTACGTTTACAATCAATCTTCGATTGCCATTCTTCAGGTCAGGGGCTCAACAAACAAGTACTCTCTGTAGGGAGTGAGTTATCGAGTGATCTCAATCCTTCCGAAATCCTTAGAACCCTGTCAACTGAAATCGGAACGATGCAGACAGCCTTGCTGAGTCAGTGTCTTGTGTTCACAATTATATGATATTGTTCGTAAGAAATGCAGCGGCCGTTGAAATCTAAACTGCCAAAGCAAGACAGCCGCCATGCTGTAACACGCCGGAAGAGGAAGCGGATATCAAGCGACCTCAGCTTCCACAGGACTGGCTGTATTTTACCTCCTTTTCAGTAGACTCGAGACTTGCAAGAGGTCGGCGACATAGAGATTATATTTGGTCCCCTTTCCCCTCCCCCCCGCATGTGATTCGGAGCCCCTTCTTTACACCGGAGAACGACCCCATCACGGCCGTGCTCGTCGACCGCTTCGACGAGAAGGACAAATCGACAAACCACAGGAAAAAAACGCAGTGCACATGATTCTCAAATCCTGCAGCACCCGCAACTGACGGTCCAGACCGAATCTTTTCGCTTTGCAACCCCCATGGGGCCGACGGGGGCCCATGGGGTGTAACAGAGGCATACTGAGTAATATCGAGCAGGAAATGTCACGATAATAACATGTCTGGGATGTTGCTATACTTCGTACTTTCTGAATCAGCTGTGACCCACGGCCAGACGGGAATAGCTACTCTGGAACTCTGCTATGCTCCATTGTGTTTCGCTGCATCTCGCAATGTTTCGCTAAAAGATGCCCCGAGCGAACCGTGCGATCTGGCAAGCAACGGCTAGCTGACGTCGGCTGCCGCAATTAACGATCGATTTATCAAGAGATCAGAGATCAAAGATCTAGAACCCCTGCTGCAGCTTCCTTGATTGTGCGAGTTTCCACCGACATCAATCGAGCAAAACTGGTGATGTCTGCAGAGCTTGCAGCAGTGACGTGACCTTTTTGCTTGCATGCCGACCTTTCGGTCCCTTTTTCTTCTTCTTCTGTGGCCCTCAGGAGACACCTGATATATACTGTCTCATTTGCTACATGATTCAGCCAGTCTCATGAATCATGTGTAGAAACACCCGTCACTATAATCGGCCTCACTTCGGTGCTGGCGGGAATTAAAGGGAAGAAAACTGGTCCAAACAGTGGGTTGGGTGATGGATTAAATCCATCGAAAATATACGTACGTCGTACTCGGTCTTCGGCATATATCCTCAGGTGCCAGGTCTATCATGATTCATGACACTGATGAGGTGCTTTAGTGCGGATCCTCCCGTAGCAGACGCCTACCGCACAGAGCCCAGCGTAGCCCAGTGCAGCCCAGTGCAGCCCAGCGCCGCCTATCGTAGCTGACTCATGTTCGGCGTGCTGGGCATGGGTAGCGGCTCTTTTGACTACTGAGCACTAACTCGTCTCACACTTTTCTTTATTCCATTTGGTTCGCTGTGCGTGGAGCTCCCTGTGGAATTCTCTTTGTTTTGATTCAAGATTTCAACGACCATCTGAGAAGTACCGTCATGTACAGTCATGTACAAAACAATGCAACTCCAGCACTACGTACAGCGCAAGAATGGTGCGGACGACAACACTCCGTTGCTACTCTGCACTCTGCCGACTCGCTGCTAGCCCGATCTCGCCGGCGCATCCGCAAAGGCCAGGCCTAGCCTGGATTTTTACATGAGCCATTCCGCATTGTAGCTTTTTGCCCCAGATGGTCTGATCAAAATTGGCATCTCCAGTTCTCGTCCAGTCGACCATTTGACCATTTGGCCAGTTGACCAGTTGAATATTGCTCTCTTCTCCTCCTCCGTATTCCCACAATCCCACATTACTCCATTGCCCCATGTTCGTGTAGTCTGATCCCTGCCGACACGAGCATAGCAGGACCTGTCCAAAATCATACAAAAGTCCTTCCACCCCGACCGTTTTGATTTCTTTGATCTTGATTCTTTCTTGTCTATCCAACTTCACACGGAACACACAGTAGGACACAATGGGTTTCATTAAGAACAACAAGAACAAGGAGGTCGAGTCGTCCATCGACGGCGAGAAGCACGGCGATGTCGTTGCTGAGCAGAAGATCACCTTCAAGGCCTGCTTCCTCGGCCTCGTCGCCTCCATCGGTGGCTTCCTTTTCGGCTACGCCAGGTGCGCCTCTTCTCCCAAATTCAAAACATCATCATCACCATGTATCATGCCTTACTAACCCTCCCTCAGTGGTCAGATCTCTGGCTTCTTCCTCATGAACGACTATGCCAAG
Source organism: Ophiostoma piceae (assembly GCA_032248835.1). NCBI lineage: Eukaryota > Fungi > Ascomycota > Sordariomycetes > Ophiostomatales > Ophiostomataceae > Ophiostoma > Ophiostoma piceae. Next base: position 4,877,252 of record CP135123.1, read on the forward strand.
CGCTTCGGCGAGATCCAGTCCGATGGCAGCTACGACTTTAGCGCCGTCCGCCAGGGAACCATTGTCGGCATGCTCAGTGCCGGCTGTCTCGTCGGCTCGCTCGCTGCCGGTAGCCTGTCCGACACCATCGGCCGCCGTCTGACCATCTCCATCACCGCTCTCAGCACTTGCATCGGTACCATCATCGAAATCTCCTCCACACACAACTGGGTCCAGTTCGCCGTCGGCCGTATCGTTACTGGCTTCGGTATCGGCTCGCTGTCCGTCGTCGTCCCCATGTACCAGTCCGAGTCTTCCCCTGCCATCATCCGTGGTCTGCTCATCTCCTGCTACCAGCTGTTCGTCACGCTCGGTATCTGGACTGCTGAGATGATCAACTTTGGCACTGAGAAGATCGACAGCACCGCTGCCTGGCGCATTCCCAACGGTCTGTCGTTCCTGTTCGCTCTCATCCTCGGTGGCGGTGTCCTGCTGCTGCCCGAGAGCCCTCGGTTCGCTTTCCGCCAGGGTCGCGAGGATGAGGCCCGCGCCACCATTGCCGGCCTGGCCGGTGTTGCCCCCAACGCCGCCAGTGTCAATCACGAGATCAACGAGATCCGCGCCAAGCTTGACGAGGAGCGCTCGCTGCCCCCTACCAAGTGGCACGAGATCTTCACCGGCCCTCGCATGCTGTACCGCACCACCCTCGGAATTGTTCTCCAGGCTGGCCAGCAGCTGACCGGTGTCAACTTCTTCTTCTACTTCGGTACCACCGTCTTCGCCTCCACTGGTCTGAGCAACAGCTACGTCACCCAGTTGATTCTCGGCTCCGTCAACTTTGCCTGCACCTTCGCCGGTCTCGTTGTCGTCCAGAAGTGCGGCCGCCGCAATGCCCTGATGGCTGGTGCTCTCTGGATGATGATGTGCTTCCTCATCTACGCTTTTGTTGGCCACTTCGCCCTGGACCCCGTTGATCCCCTCAACACCCCTGTTGCCGGTGCCGTCCTGGTCACTTTCTCGTGCCTGGCCATTGCCGCCTTCGCCACTACCTGGGGTCCCCTTGTCTGGGCCGTCGTCGCCGAGCTGTACCCCTCGCAGTACCGCGGCCGCTGCATGGCCCTGGCCACCTCTGCCAACTGGCTGTGGAACTTCCTCATTTCCTTCTTCACCCGTTTCATTGTCGATGCCATTGACTACTTCTACGGTCTGGTCTTCGCTGGCTGCTGTGCGGCCCTCGTTGCCATTGTCTTCTTCTTCCTGATCGAGTCCAAGGGCCGGTCCCTGGAGGAGATTGACACCATGTACCTGGAGCGTGTCAACCCCATCACCTCCAGCAAGTGGCGTGCCACCGGCGGCAACTCGACCGCCAAGGAGCCCGTCGTCACTGACGAGGGTGTCACCGCCTCTGCTTAAATGCGAAATGGCTGAGAGTCGAAGCAAAAGAACAAAAATCACACGTCAAAGACCTGTTTTAATAGACTACTAAATTGTCGAATAGATACCCTCCACAGATGGAGTTGTAAATACAAACCATATATTGCATCATAACCATCTCGTTTTGTCTTGTCGTGAATTGTCTTGGTGATGAAAAATTCGATCAAGAGCACGTGACATCATTATGTCATAGTACTGTCACGAGGCTGGGCATGTGACGGCTTTCTGACCGTTACTACTTAATAACGTTGCAGATTAAATATAACGGCATTGTACTTCGTAATTTTTCAAGGATTTCCGAACCATTTTTCATAATGATTTGAAGTTGATTCTGCTCTGTGACACAACAGTTTCGTGATGAAAGGCTCTCGAGTAAATACGACAGTGCTGTGTTGACCACACCGAGTAATTGTGGACCCTGAAGCTTAACACGTCCAGTGGATGGCCCCACTACACAGACGCGTCTGGTGCATCGAGCTTCTGAACATCAAGACGTCGAGACCTGAACCCCGTACCCAAAGCTTCATAGCCGCCAGGGCGGACATGCGCCCATAGCGCAGTATTGAAAGACCAGCAAAAGGCACACACATTAAATACCGCCGCCAATATGCAGCCCTTCCTCTCGCCCGCGAGGATTGTCCTCCTCACCCTCATCGACATGTACTGCGGCGACGTCATCCGCGAAGACGACGACGACTTTGTGCTTCAGCTCATCAGCTCATATCTACTTGAGAGCTATGAGCGTCCAACAAATGGACGACAGCGGTTTCTCGCCCGGTGGCAACGTGCCTACCTCAACGTTGATCTCCTCACACACGTGCACAGTCTAAGACCGGCGCTGCAGGGCTGCTTCATCGCCCAGGCATCGGCTGCCTTGCCCCTGTGCGCAACATTATGGGACCATCTAGTTCAGCGCCTCTGGATGCAGCTGCAGTCTCTGGACAGCTTGGCCTCTTTCTTTGAGAATATCCATATGCACATTGCACCGACATACTCGGAACGACGCCTCATGCGAGAGAACGACGTGGAAGAGCCGCCAGATACGCTTATAATGCTGGAGCGGCGGTCGCCAATGGGACTGCTTGTGCACCAGGCGTATATAGAATTTGACCACCTATCGTTTGCCGGGCGCTGCGAGCTCTGGGAAGACTTCGTGCGCTACCGCCACCCGACACGTGCCGACTACAAGATCCTCTGGCCTCACGACTATCCTGCTGCCGAGGCTCTATTTGACGGCATCCTCACAAAGCACCAGGAAGACTGGGACACACACACAGACGCCATTGCGCGTGTAGTGTTTGACCGCGTGGCCAAGGACGACAGTGTGACAGCCAGTTTGGACGAGACGGAGAAGCTGGTGGCCCAGCTAATCGACCGAGAGAGGCTTGGTTTCCGGCCCAGCAGCAGTTTGCGTACAGCAGTCGACAAGGCTATTGACGGTTCGACTCTGGTCCCTAACCAGGCTATATTCTTCCGTATGCTGGATGCCTGGCGCATGGGCGACGCCAACACGGTCTACGACCAGCTGCATCGCTTTTTCGATCTGGTGGCACGCCAAGGCACAGGTGCTTCGTTTGGATACAACATGGGACCCATGAACAAGGCCGTCATTGAGCGGGACTTTGGCGAACACTCCAATGACCTGCTGTCTATGCTTGACGCCGTCCATTCTGGCCGCGAGGCCCGCGACTACAACTCCTTGCGTTTTGCGCTTGTCTGGCTGTACATGTATGCGCGCGTACTACCGCGCCACATCCGGCCACACGAGCTTCAGGGCCTGGCAGGCCAGCCGACCGATGGCCAACAGGTGCTGCCATATGTCCGCGAGGACGCAGACGCGGCCAAGTTCCATGCTCACCATACACTTGCGTCACTAATCGAGGCCCGCGTCGCCCTCGGCGATGGCCGGCCGCCTCTGTTTGCTATAACGTGTCTGCGGGAGGCGAGCCGGAATATTGTGGCACACGGCGAGACCGGCCTCGAGGGCCAGCTGACGGGCACGCTCATGATCTTCTGGGATCGGATGGGCAGTGGTGCACTGGCAATATCTCATGGACGCTCATTTATGAAAACGCGCCACGACGATGTACCTTTTGACGATGCAGTCCGTGTCGCCTGTCGCCTAGCGATGCAGTATGCACAGGGCGGCCAGTTTGGCAAGGCAAAGGCGGTAGTCATGGGTCTTAACCCAGACGGCCTCACATCAATGCGCGCCAAGAACACCATCCGGCATGTCCTTACATACGTTGCTGCCATACAAGCAGTGCGGGCACACCGCTTTCCCGAGGCCGAGGACTTGCTCCTGCGGCAGTTGCCGGCCAACGGGTTCCCGTCCTGTGCGCCTGTGTCCGTCGACCGCAAATCTCAGGGCCCATCGCAGCTCGACCCAGACCTGGCTATGCAAGCGGCGCTGCTGCACGTGTCCTTGCTGAGCAGGCAAGAAGACGGCTCTCTTGTTGCTGCCCGCACGGCGCTCGACAATCTCGAGGCGTTCTACGACAAGGGTGTTGCCGACCTACATATGCTGCTGGAAATGTCGTTGGCCCGGATCGACCTTTACATCAAGGCAGGACACGGCCTGCGCGTGTTCAAGTTTGCTGTGCGCACAGTGCAGGCCTGCCTTCGGAGACGATACTACTTATTGCTCTGGCAGTCTGTCGGTGCACTGGCGCGTCTGCTGGTGGCCGAGGGCGAGTTCCAGGCTGCACGAACGCTCCTGGACACCATCATTCCTCGGTCGCTGGAGACGAATCACGTCGAAACAACCGGACTCCTGTACCAGGACCTGGCCGACGCATGCATGGGGCTGGCAGGACAGGAAGAAGAAGCTATTACTGCCGATCCGACACAAGCGCGTCGGCGTGTGCGCCAGAAGCAACATTTCTCCAAAGCATGGTGGAGTCTTGGCCAGGCACTGGTCTACTTTCGCCGTGCAGGGTGTCCGACCTCGGTTGAGAAGGACATTGCAGCAAAACGGCAGATCATCCTGTCCGTCGCACAGTCCGTCCAGTAGCCAACGTATTTATATTACTTTACAGTCTACAAGGTCGGTCTTTATGATAGCATGAATGATGAACAGAATAGATTATGAATAAATCGATGCGGAATATCATGCTCAGTGTTGTGCGTCTTCGTGGATATGCATTGGACCAAGACAGACCTCATTCCGCCATCTCCTCGTCCTCGTCAGAGTCGTCATCATCATCATCGCCTAATAACAGGACATTAAACAGGTCGGTCTGTTCTTGCAGTGACCGGCCCAGATGGGTGCGGCCCTCCTCAAGATATTGGACCATGCGGTCGGCTTCCTGTTCGATGCGGGCCATTTCAAGCCGGATACTGCCAACAGACTCGCGGAGGTGCTTCAAGGATTGTGTCATCTCGCCCTCAATGGCCGCCTGCCGCTCGGCCTCGGAGCGTACCCGCTTCTCCAGCGCCGCCAGATCAGACTCATTATTCTGAAGCTGCCGCAACACCTGCTCGGCTTCTCCTTGCATTGTCATGTCCTCGAGCTGGAGTGCCGCCTTGGTAGATGACGACGACTCTGTGGCAGCTGCCAGCTTTTGCCGCGCTTCCTTGGCTGACGCATTGATCCGTGCATGGAAGGCCTTGTGTGTTTCGTCGGGCGGTGCCGTCTCGAGGAACATGGCAGGCACCATCTGCGCGCAGCCACGGCACTGTTGCAAGGACGTAGAGGCTGCGGCGGCTGCGGCTGCTGTCTCATCTCCAAAGTCCATCAGATCTGTCTGGTCTGGATTGCCTCCGCTCTGAAGGCTGTGCATAGCTTGGTGCATCTGGCGGAAAGCCTCCGAGTAGAAACTGCGGCCGCACGTAGCGCACGCATGGCTGTTAGCGTCTGGGCTCACGCTGCTGCCCACCGAGTCGATTGCCTCGAGTTCTGCCTGCAAGGCCAGCTTCATCCGGGTCAGGCGGTGGCGTAGCCGCAGCACGCGGTCGGGTAGCTGTTTCGCGTCCACCTCGGCACGCACCACATACTCGCGCTCCGTTGTTAAGTCGCGGATTAACTTCTCGGCGGCGGCACCCTGGGCCTGGCCGTCTGCCTTGATCTGGCGCAGCTGCTGCCGTTCGGCCTCTGTGCTGCGTACCATGGAGTCAATGTCAGCTGCGCTGAGCAGGGGAAGTTCCAGCTCGAGGATGCGCCGCACAACAGTCTCCTTGGTCAGCTGCTCCTTGTAGGAAAAGCGCAGCTTCTTGAAGAGGCCCTCGAGGTAGTCCAGCTCGTCGAGCGCTGTGTGGTAGTCGGGGTCATCTGAGCCGTCGCCATTGGCCGCGGCCGCTTTGTCCTTGACGAGAGACAGAAGTGTATCGATGTTTTGCTGTGTCTCGGGCGTCTGCAAATACTGCGCCATCTGGTGCACATGAACCATGTTGACATAGTCGGCCGTTGGCGCATAGAGCGCGTCCAGAGACGCGTCGAGAGACTGTGCGCCATTCATCTTGTCTAGAGGGTCTTCGGGGGTCGTTGGAGGTGCGATAACCAAGCCGCCCTCAGTCAATGCCGGGGAGTAGATGTCGCCGTTGCTTGGCGAGACGGAAGAGGCACGCGTCGAAGCTGCGAGATCAGCCGAGGCGTCTGTAGAAGCACCAGAGCGTCGTGAAGTGCTGGAGCGAGCTGAGCGGGCAGATGCAGTGCCAGTCGATTGGGTTCTTGTTCGCGGAGCCATGGTGGGGTGCATAAAGGTTGACGTCAAAGTGAGAGGGGTGATTGAGAGTGGGCTGGGATAAGCCGACGCGACGTGGAGACGCGCCTGATTGCCTTGTGACGGTCCTGCCAAAGTAAACAAACCCACTGTTGACAGCAAGCACGCTAGCTTACTTAGACGTATTGTGGCGTAGATCCACATATAGCTCCCAAAATGTGGCACTCACTCAACAAAGCTCATATAACCATCCGATATGGTGTAATGGTCAACATCCGACGCTCTCACCGTCGAGCTCGGGGTTCGATTCCCCGTATCGGAGCACATTTACTTTTTTTTGCCGTTTTCTTCTCCTTTTTATTTTCTTCTTTTTTTGTTGGTCTCGTATCCTATGTTTACGTTTTCTTTTCGTTTCTCGGGTTTCCCCCTTCTTTTTAGTCATCCATTAAATCGCAAGCTCACATGTCTAAGCACATATATCGACGGCATACTTCAAAGGTTGTTCTTCATTGACAAAACTACAGCTGGAAAGTAAGAAACCACAACACTCAGACAGCCCCTTCTCCTCAGTTGCTCACCACGGTAAAGTCTTCCATGCTGTCCAAGGCTGCCCGCGTCTCAGTAATGTATGTTGGGATTCCGCCGGCATAGCACATCGGCTCAATCTTCTTGCCCGGGACAGTGCCGCCCATGTACGTCGACAGGGTCGTCGGGAACAGGGTGCCGTCGTTGATGTCGACAATGTGCTTCTTCCACTTCTTGGACGCCTCCTGCTTCGCGTCGATATACTTGATGTTCTTGTACTCCATCTTGCTGATCATGTCGGCAATCCACCGGCCCTGGACCTCAACCGTCGACGGCCCGTTGCTGAGCAGTGTTGGGCCGTGGACACCGTAGATGTGGAACATGTTGGGGTAGCCGCTGACGGTGGTGCCGAGGTATGTGTCGGCACCGTCGGCCCACTCGGCCTCGAGCTCCGTGTTGTGGATGCTCTTGAGGCCCAGCTGGGTCATGACACCTGTGACGACGTCAAAGCCCGTGGCCACGGCGACGACGTCGACCTCATGCACGGTGCCGTCCTTGAGCTTGATGCCGGTCTCGGTGAACTCCTCGATCGGGTTGGCCTTGATGTCGACGACATCGACACCCGGGCGGTTGAACTGCTCAAAGTAGTTGTTCTCAAGGCACGGCCGCTTGACGCCAAAGTAATGCGGCATCTCGAGCGGCGCCAGCATGTCGCGGAGACGCGGGTCGTTGATGCGGGCGCGTGTCTTCTCGGCCCAGAACTTGTAAACCTCGCGGTTCGCGTCACCATTGAGCAGTACATCCTTGTAGGTGGCCACCCAGATGCGGAATCCGCCGTCGGCCCAGGCCTTCTCGAAGACCTTGGTGCGCACCTCGGGCGGATCGTCAAAGGTGCTCTTCTCCATCCAGTCGTAGTGGAAGCCGGCAAAGGTCTTTTCGCGGTAGGCAAACAGTTCGGGGTAGAACTTCTTGTTGCCCTCCTGCTCCTCGACGGTGAGATCCCGCTTGCGCATCGGAATGGCCAGGTTGGGCGTGCGCTGGAACACCTTGACCTCGCCCGCTGTTGGGCCCCACGCTTGGATAATCTGAACACCAGACGCGCCAGTGCCAATAACTGCACAGCGCTTTCCCTCAACGTCAACCTTCTCCTCGGGCCAGAAAGACGAGTGGTGAACGACACCCTTGAACTTTTCCATGCCCTTCCAGCCCGGGATGTGGCGGCGAGCCGAGAAGCCCGTGCCGAGGACAAGGTACTTGGCCTTGGTGGTGCGGCCGTCTTGTGTCTTGATGTGCCAGCGGCCCTCGGTCTGGTCGAAGCTGCCCCCAGTCACGACAGTGTTGAAAGCGCAGTCCTTCTTGACGCCGAGCACCTTGTCGACGTGGTCAAAGTACAGACGGAGATCCTTGAAGGTAGGGTAGTTGGTCTCCCAGTTCCAAGTCTTCCACACCTCGGGGAAGGAAAATTCATATTCGGGCACCTCGGAATCGACAGCAGCGCCGGGGTAACAGTTCCAGCGCCAGGTACCACCGGTGTCACCTCCAGCTTCGAAGATGACTGTCTTGAGGCCGCGGTCGCGGAGTGTCTTGAGCATGTAAATACCGGCTATATAGTTAGCATACAGACACCATCATGACCTGCCAGTGGAGTGCATACCGAAGCCAGCACCGACGATAAGAGCATCAACCTCGAGGTTATCGGCATATGGACCAGTTCTCGAGGTGTGAGCGACAGAAAAGTCCGTCAGCTCCGTGTTGAACTTCTTCTTCGGGGGAATCGGTTCGCCCATGATGGTGTTTTTGAGATGGCGGTTTTAAAAGTTGGGCGAGGGGTACTACACAGAGCTATACAGCATGGACAGCTCGCAATAACTATAACTATGATGCTAGCAGCTCAGCTTGATTGCTTTTACGTGGCCACAGTCCGATCGATGCAACGGCATCGTCGTATTATATAGTCGCTTCATCCTGAATGAAGATGCAGCCAAGTCTCAACTGCACTGGCAAAAAAACAAGGCAGATTCCCCTCAAAGGACACGAGTCTCCGGAATACAATACCCCCAAGACATGTTCTTCAGGTCGACGTCGCAGGGCGATCGGCCACTCGACCATACTTTGCAGCCCCCGAACGTAGTCCGAAGGACAATTGGAACGAGTCAGTCCCTTCGTGCGAGTCTCAGACTAGTTGCCACATGCAGTCTTTGTATGTTCCCCTCATCTGGATTGTGAGCAGAGTTGTGAACCATGTTTAGTGATAGCATCTTGAAGGAGCACGACCCCAAGCGTGTGTGCCACCTTCACGGGAATAAGACAGCAGCGGCAAAGCAGCCGTGGCAATGTCAAGAATGTCTATCCGTCTTCCCCGGATTCGCGCACCCGCCCACGCTTCTTTGTTCCCCAGAACGAATGACGTTGCTTGCCAGCTGTCATACGACAACAGCTGTATTTCTCCGCACTCTCCAGATCAACCTGGCTCGGCAGGTATCTTGTCTCTGGCAAGTTGTCTCCACCTTACCCCGGACTCTCAACGGTCTTGTCCAACTCTATTCTGGCTACAGAGCAAGGGTCAAACGAGGTCATGTATTTTTAAGTCGAAGTGGTATGGCTGGGCGTGTGAGATCAAGTCTCGGGTTTATTGTAAGTCGTTCGGAGTCACGCCGTGGCAGACCTGGTCACAGCTTCAGACCTAGACTGACAGAGGCTTGTCCAAAGTGAGTAATGAGAAATCCGGGGTAAAATATTAATACCTGGGGCTGATATACGTGGCTTGCATATGACCGTGATCAATGTAGCCCATGATTATGACAAAGCAGTTTCAGTTTTATTTCATCCGCTATATCTAGGAGATGGACGATACAAAACTTCCCTTGTCCCATATTCAGCTTGCACATCCTCGGTTAACAGCACGAGTAGGGATTCTTAGAGGTCACAACCATTGATAGCTGCAATCCATGGCCGTACATCCGTTCGCCCAGATGTGCTCTGGCTTACTTGTTATCAGCGTTGGTTGGGATAGACATTGGCGCGGGGTAGCTGAAAGCTTCTTGGGGGAGGGTGTCTGTGTATCCCATTATGGTCAAGTGATTGAGCATGGGGGTCTGTAGTATATCCCGTATCGGAATATATGCTCGATCCCGAAACGGTGGTATCCCGTAAAAGTGAAGCAATATCGTCGCGTTGTGTGTCCAGTTGAAATCGTCTATAGATGCTACAGACAAGCTTGTTTCGATATTGTAGGGCGTCCATCAATAGCTACACTGAAAATTGCAGTATTCAATATCGTCAAGAGGCCAAAGTTTAACAGCTTTAACCCTGTCCACGTCGATATGAAGATGATAACAAAGGTTGTGCTGTTGTAGAACAAGTATAAAATGTGTACGAGTAGAAAGTCCATTTCTCCATTTCGACCACATGTACAGCGCCGGTAGAATTCATAGTCTCCATTATTAGCTACCGGGTGATCCGGCTCATGTATTCTGCAGAGTACAAACGTATTCACATTTGATATCAATCGCCGTTGGGCAGACGTAGAGAAATATACATGTCATTACGAGCGCTGTCTTGAATCAATCGGCCGTTGGCTGCCAACATTGGGGTTTAAATCCAAAATCTGGGGTCTGGGGTTAGGTTCGGAACCGCAATCATATCAAGACAGCACATCAGCTCAGCTTGTGCCGCGGCTGAGATGAGTTTCAAGAGCGAGAGAAGTACCGCAGGGAGAGATAGAAATGAGAGTATGGGACACCAAATCCTACCGTGTACGAATAAACGAAGAGGTCGAAGAATAAAAGCATATTCAAGAGACGAGTCATCATTCGAGACAAGCCTGGCGACTGAGTCATTTTCGAGGTTCTGCAGCAGGCAATCAGACATAACAGCTAGAATCTGCACAGGCGGACACAGCCCTCTTTGAAATTGAATCACGGAGTGGCACGCTCAACAGGCCTGTCTTTCTACACTTCTCCAGAAGGAATATATTGGGGGTTTCCTTGGCACCCCGGCCATCATGGGACCGCCCCCGCTCGTGGACGTCAAGATTGTCCAATAGTTGATTGGATATATATCCTGATATCCGGTGGTTTATGGCTTTCTTGGCGTCAGAGCTGTGTTGGGCTGAGTGATAGTACTACGAATCAGAATTTCAGTCAGCACTCTATGTTCACGTTCCGTGGCCCATGCAATAAGATGGACGACTTATGACGCAGCCGTACGAGGTGCACAGCTGAGCTCAAGATTCGCATTGGGCGAGTCAATCTGATAATGTGATGAAAATACAAAGCCTTTCCAAATTGAATCGCGGAAGTTGGTCAATCTTGATAGAATAGACGTTGAGATGAAATCAAAAGCATACTCAGTACGGCGTTGATCTCTTCTGACTGCACCACAACCAGGAGTACTTTGTAGATACAATTCCCACCACCGGAATGCACTATTATTGCCGGCCAAAGCCCGTGAAAGACGTGCTGTCAGGCAGCTGCTATTCTGTAGTCCCGTAAGCATCCAGCAAAACTGCCCTGCCGCGCTATCGTCGTGCTAGCCGGATCTCGTACCCCGGCTCTTTTTCAACGTCACTCAGGGTGTGTAAAAATGACAGGATCGTGGGGTGTATGAATATGATACTGGACTTGGCCACTTCACAAATCCCCTCAATCTGTCTGGATAGTGTCTTGATCCTTCGCCCATTTCATTTCTTTCTAGCTCGCAAGGCCCTTGTCCTTGTCGCCCTAGCTCTCGTTGTCTTGTGCTTCCCCTCTTGTCCTTACGATCCTCTGTATTGTCTTTGCTGGGGCTTATTCCCTCGCAATGAGCTCAGTCTGACTGGCTGCCCGGATATCAGTGTGAGGTCTCGGGATTATGTCCGTTGCTCTACTCTCTAGTCTGCATGTCTGGCCTCCCTGCTGATCTGTTGGGGGAGAACCTCTTCGGACCTGGGGAAGAGGATCAGAGGACACATCGTGATGGCTAGTCCCCAGTCTCCCCAGATATAAAAGGGGTTGGATTTGGGGAAGGACAGCTCTCCGCATTCAGCGTCGTGTTGCATCCTCTGTCAGTAAACCACCATATACCCCGTCTGCGTATCACCGGCACTTTCTCAAAGCTGTCTCTCCATCTACACTTTTCACTGTTGACCTCTCACACCTGTTCAACATCACACATGTACGACCTCAGCAAAGCATTCTCCCAGCTTCGTTCACGTCTTCGCCGCCGCTCTATCAAACAACCTACAATGTCTCTTCCCGCCGCCAACATCACTGCACTGCGCGGCATCGTGGATGCGGCCTGTGCCGATATTACCACTGATATCCCCGGTGCCACTGTAGCTGTTGTTGACAAAAATGGCAACACCCTGTTCAACTACTCCGCAGGCAAGCGCGGTGTCGTGTCCAAGGAGGACATGACGCCCGAGCACATCTTCTGGATTGCCTCGTGCACAAAGATGCTCACTGGTCTCTCGGTCATGCAGCTTGTTGAGCAGGGCCTGTTGAACCTGGACGACGGCGACCAGATTGCCAAGCTGATTCCCGAGATCACCAACCTCGACGTGCTCAAAGCCGATGGCACTGTCGAGAAGCAAAATAAGAAGATCACGCTGCGCATGCTGCTCACACACACGGCTGGTTTCGGCTACTCCTTCTTCAGCGACCGTATTCGCGACTGGGGCTTTCCTGCCGGCATCGACGAGTTCTCTGGTCGCTTCGAGGACCTCAAGACGCCTCTCCTGTTCCAGCCCGGCGAGGGTTGGGAGTATGGTGTAAGTATCGTCATGCTTTTTTAGAATTGAACGACATCAACTAACAAAGTAGCTTGGAATCGACTGGGCCGGTGTTGCCCTGGAACGCACAACAGGCCTCACCCTGAACGAGTACATGCAGAAGCACATTATCAAGCCGCTCGGCCTCGAGAACATGAACATGATCCCCACGGCCGAGATGCGCGCAAAGCTGGCCTACTGCCACTTCCGCCAGCCGGACGGCAAGATCCGCCACCGCAACCACCTCCAGCGCGCGCCCCTCGTCGTCGATCTCGACAACAAGGACGAGATCGCCCGCATCTTCAACAGCGGCGGTGCCGGCATGTTTGCCAAGCCCGAGGAGTATGCCAAGGTGCTGGCCGTGCTGCTGAACGACGGTACATGTCCTCGCACCGGCGCCAAGCTGCTCAAGAAGGAGACGGTCGACCAGATGTTCACCAACCAGATCCCCAACTTCCCCAACTACAGCCGGCAGGGCGTTGCGGATGCCATGCCAGAGCTCACAAACCCTGTGAGCGAGCTCTACCCAACGGCTGAGAACCCGCCGCAGGGCTGGGGCCTGACTTTTATGCTGCCCTACAGCGACGGCACAGGCCGGTCAAAGAACACGGGTCACTGGGCAGGCCTGATCAACTCGTGGTGGTGGTGTGACCGTGACAACGGTGTTGCTGGCATCCTCTGCACGCAAATCCTGCCCTTTGCCGATGCCAAGGTGCTCGGTCTGTGGGTTGGCGTCGAGGCAGAGGTCTACAAGGGACTCGCAGCATCAAAGTAAAAGCCTAATTTTGGAGGTCAGGAGAAGGACATCGCCAGCTTAAATTGAGGTCAGGTTGAGTACAGATTGAGGTCAGAGGTCCGTCAGATCGGTGAGATCGGTGAGATCTGTGGAGAAGTGCTACCGAAACCACGGCTGCGGCAGATATCAGGCAATATGTGCATGAGATGCCGGTCGAGAGGCTCCCATCGATTGATTCCATCTACCAATCGACGTTACAGTGGCATTCGAGCATAGCGGAAGTGTTATGGGTAGGACGAAGGAGCTGGAGCTCAAGCGGTGGATAAGCGATAAGATACCGAGATACCCAGATTGTGGTAGCTCCACGTGACATATGTGGGGACTAGTTTGTACATATTATTTCACGAGAGCGCGGAGAATCCGCGCGGAATTTACACGTTATTTACTCCGTGCTTGAAGGCAATTGTGCAGTTCTTGACTATTGAGGCATTATCGAAATATTCCCTGTTAGCTCTTTCTGAACCTGCACGCTGCAGCCGGATTGCCTGCTAGACAAAACCACGCATTTCAATACGAATCCGACGAAAAACCGAGCATGCCAGCCACGGAGAATACTCGTTCTAGGGTCAACCTTGAAGCAGACCGTTTAGCAGTAGCCGGGGTAGCACGGAATTTGATCAGCAGGTAAACTCCGGGTAGGATAGGCAATACGCGGCAAGATGCACAGAGTTGGGTGTGAAGCCAAGAATATCGATATCGAAAAGATGAGAACATGACAAATACCGTCACGTGCACTGCCAAGGTGCAACTAAAACGGCAGGTGCAGTTCGTGAGGAAGGCATCCGACTCGCTTGAGTATCGTATTCGGGTCTTCTCAAGCTCTGCTTACGGGTTCAAACGGGAGAAAAAAGCAAGAAATTGACAGCGCAACACATTGTCACAAGAGACGCCTCTGCGGCTGAAGCTGCAAGAAGAGGGGATGTTCGCGCTTTCAAGAAGGGGACCGGGGTTGAAGAGGGGAAGTGCAGATTGATGAGCGAATGTGAGATGCAGGGAGGACAGCTGTCAGCACAGAATACAGACTCACAGAGTAATGGCTAGTAGGAGACGAGCCAGAGAGCATGGAGTAAGCAGCGCGTAGGAAGAAACAAAAAGAGGAGTCGGCGCGGGTGACCTGCACACAAGTCGACAAAAGACCGGTCTCGACGTCGACGAGGAGGTCTGGTCTGGAGATGTTAAAATGATTCAAGGTGAAAGGCGGGGAAGCCTAGCGACGATTGGCAGAGGCAGGCGAAAGTGTGTATATCGAATGCGCTATTGAATGGAGGGCGCGCAAAGTTTGCCATACTCTGTAGTTGACGTCGAAAGCTCGGAGATGCTGCAGCTCGTTGCAAAAGATTATGTAATCGTCGTTTTTCTATTTTCTCTGTTTGCGACCCACCATTATGTGTCGGGGCCCACTGCTCACCCCCTGCCTCAAGGCCTGCAGCGTCCAGTTCCGGCGCCCAGTTCCCCTCTTCGCCTATCATAGCGTTCCCTAGCCCGTACTTTGATCTTCTCAGCGTCGACAGCGTTGCCTTATTTGCCTCCATTGAGCTGTTTCTTACCTGGCATTACGCACTAACAACGGCGCATCATTAGCTGGTCGCTGTCGCCGCTGTGCTTGGACTGTCTCGTCGTGTCTTGGGTCCGCCTGCATGAGACGCCGCGTTTCGTTTCTTATTTCGTATCGAGTCTTTCTGTACTACCAGCCTATCTGGCAGAGCACACTCCGGCCTCTCATCTCACCATCAAAATCACCGTCGCGTCGCCCCTCGCTCAGCGTGCTCACTCTGCTTCTACAAGGCAGCCAGATCGGCGCTGTTTAGCTCTCTATAAATGCGGGGAAGTGGAGGTTTCGGCGAACCGGATACCCCTAAGCCCGGCCTCCAGGTTTTGTTGCTCGCTGTGAAGAAGGTGCAGTCGAGTACGCCCAATACAGCAGGAACGCTCGCAGACGAACGCTCAGAGGCGCGCACGGCAACTCGGCCTTCCCCCACATCACCAAACCGAGCACGAAGAACTACTCTGTAAGAAGGCGCGGGAAGGAAGAGGAAGGCGCTACGCACCCCAGCTTGCAGCTTCCAGAAACGAACCCAGGGAGGGAAAGAGCGGAGCAGCCAGCGCCAGACATCCCCAACCAACACCAAGGCACAAAGGGCAGGCACGCTGGCACAACGCTGGCACGCTGGCACAACGCTGGCACGCTGGCACGCTTACACGCAGGCGACATCTGCTGCCCAGTCTGCGGTCCTTTCAAAGACAGTGGTCCTTTCTACCACCCACTACACAACGCTCCATAACGTCTATCGCCTCCTCGTCATCCCATCACAAGCCAGCCTTGTCTGCTGGCAACGCTTTGTCGCATCGCATCATCCGCGAAGTAGGCGCAGACCTTGACGACGACGATAACGGCAACGCCGACAACGACGACAGCAACGACAACGACGACCTCAAACGACGTCTCCCTCTGATACCACGCACCACATCCCGCCATCACCTGCAGGCCACTGCCGGCGCAGACAACACTGCCATTGACACGTCTCCCCGCCTTGCTGCGTTATATCTGCATCATATCCTTGTCACCTACATATTTCACCTGTATCATATCACCACCACCACCACAACCCACCACTAGAACACACCCCGCCGCCAATATGCCTGTGGGCATGAGACGCCAGAACCACTCGTGCGACCAGTGCCGCAAGGCCAAGCGCGCCTGTGATGCGCCGTCGCTGCGGGAAGCTGCCCGCCGGGGCTCCGTCTCCGACGCATGGCGCACTGACAGCGACAAGGCCGGCATCTCAGAAAACGAATACCGCTCATGCTCCTACTGCCTCAAGACCAACAAGCACTGCACTCTTGAGTGGGCGCGCTCGCAACTCCAGGCTGCCCAGTCGGCCTCCGCCGCGCGCTCTACCGAACACCGCCGCACCAAGCGCCCGCGCAGCGATGGCCAGGCCAAGTCCGCCGCAGATTCAGACTCGAAATCCGCCAGTCCGCCATCCTCAGTACCAGACTGTAAGCCGACCATGACGCCGGTGTCAAATGCGCCGGCACTGTCGCAACAACAGGCACAAGTGCCGCCATTATCACAACCACTTCACCAGCCGCATCAACAGCCACCACAGCCCGTCTTTCCTTCGCCACCCCCGACAATGACTCCTACATCCACCATGCGCACCACTTCCGAGGTGGGCGACGCCGGAACACGCTCCTCCATACCGCCGACGGCATCCGCCGTTGATATGTCATTCTGGAATACGACAAATCCGTCGGCTTTTCAGAACATACCCAATCTCGACTCGTTCAACGCCATGACGACAAATTCTCATCATAATCCTCAGAATCACAACACCTTCGCCGCCAATGCCAACCTCTCATCCCTTGGCTTCAGTGGCGCCAACTCATTATCACCAGATGGCACGGCCAACCTCATGAGTTTTGATACCATCCCTGTGACCACGTCAGAACTTGTGACACGGCCTGCGTTCCACAGCATGACACCCGACCAGACGGCTCTCTGGGGCATGTTACCAACACAGCCCACTCTCGACGTCAACGGCAATCCGCAGTCTGTCATAGGCCTCTCGCCGCCTGAGGTCTTCTCCTCCATTAACGGCGAGGATGAGGATGCGTCTTCGTCTTCTGCAATTGCAGATAGCTTCTCCATACATCGCTCATCATTCGGCCAGCAGCAATTTGCAGGCGCACGTCGCATGTCCTCCTACTCGAATATGGTGTCGCCAGCACCCACAAATACCGTCGAATACATGATGGCTGCCCGTTTCAACAACCACAGCATTTCAGAGAATCTGCTCCAGATCTACCACGATGTTCTCGAGCACAACCTCACATGCTGGATCACGGAAGAGACATGTCCATATAACATTTGGGCACGCCCGGCGAAACAGAAGCAGATCAAAGCAATCGCGGCCGGCATACCACTCCAGGCGCCCGTGGTTGCCGTCGGTGGCCGGCGTTCATGGGAGCCGCATCAGACATACAAGAGCCAGTTCGGCCCCAACTGGTCCAACCGTGTGTATCGCCGTGTCACAAAACTGGACAAGAAAGCCCAGGATACCGGTATCATGCGATTGTCACGCGCCCAAAACCAAGCCAGTCAGAAGGCTTTGCATCTAGTCATCATGGCATTCGCAACACAATGGGCACAGGGCAGTCAACGCCAGCGCGAGGCTTACACGGCAGGCTTTGCGCAAACGACGTATGCCTCGTCGGAAGAGTTTGATCGCAGTATCCAGCGGTCCCTTTGGCATCAAGCCCGCGCAGCACTACAGGACTGTGCTGATATTGAGTCATATCGTGTTGCATGTGCCGAGCTCATCTTTGGCTTGACCCAACGGCCGTGGGAGGAGTTTGAATTTGCCGAGCTTGAACTCACAACGAGCAGTGCGCAGTTCTCTGCCAATGTCAACATGGCACACAATGCTGGAGGTCCGACCAGCTTTTCCGAGGCCCGCCGGAAGCGCGAGGCCATCCTTTCGAAGCTCACGGAAGTCATTCAGAAGGACGGACCGCCGATTTTCATTGAGCGAGCAGCGCGGAAAATGCACGCCCTCAAGTCCAAGTTTGACAACTACGAGTTGGGCTTCTTGGGAGAGGAGTTCTCGGAGCCCAAGGATGTCACCGATTCAGGCTCTAAGATCACCACTGAGGATGGTCAGACCGTGGGCCTGCTGTTCTGGATGGCGGCCATGTTTGACACCATCTCGGCCTCATTGTCTGAGCGCCCAGCGGTACTGGCTGACGACGAGAGCCAGCACGAGGCTGCAGAGCATGAGCAAATGTTCCCAGGCGCCAGCTTCCACTCTTCGGGCTCCGAGGCTGGCACATCAGAGGCCGACATTGCCATGGCTATCAAGAAAAGCAACCGGTGGAGAATTGACCTCTTTATCCAAGACAACCCGGAACGCATGTCGCACCAGTATCACTATCCCTGCTCATACGAAGATGCGACGCACAACATCACCCACGCCACACCTGTCAAGGTTCTTCTGTACCGCCAAGTACTATATTTACAGAACATGCTGCGTAAGCCGTACTTGACAAAGGGCCGACCAACCGAGGAGATTGTCAGTGAGACGCTTATGATCTACCGCTACTGGAACATCAAGTACGGCGCTTTCTTCCGCGAGCTGATTCAGCACTATCCTACGGTGCCTTCTCGCATCCGCGGCTGGTTCGTCTGTATCTTGGCTCACTGGCATCTGGGCGCCCTCATGCTGGCTGACGTCCTTGAGCTTGTTGACCAGAACCGCGTCGGCCTGGAAGAGAACCGGCAGCAGCGTCTCACGTCTCGCACGGTCGCCAACATCCGCCGCACCAGTGCTATCCAGCTGTCTGATCTCGCACGCGTCGCAACGCCGCTCATGCCTGATTCCGAATCGGACCCGACCATGCCCGACTTTCACTTTGCCGTCCGCGAAGGCACAATCCTGACGGAGCCGTGGACGATTTTGCTCATTCGCGCGTTTTCCAAGGCCTCCATCATCCATCTGCGCGAGGCCGATGAGATCCGCCAGCAAGGCTCTCCCGACCTGCTGGGCCACGACAGCGAAGCATGCCGCGAAAGCTTGCGGCGCAGCGAGGACTGCATCCAGGCACTCTGGTACCTGGGAAAGAAGTCCGACATGGCGAGAAACGTTGCCGTCGTGCTCTTCCGGGCAATGAATGTTGGGGAGCAGTGATATTTGTTTCCTTTCCCATACATTTCATGTTTTCCTTTCTCATTTGTCTTTGATTTCAGATTTCAGCTCGGAGTTGGCATTGCAACGGATGGTGTACTGTGTATGGAGCTACGGTTACTTTTGGTAGGAACGGTGTACCAAAAACGAAATGTTGCAACGATCTATCTTTTTGGTTATTAATTGGATCTGTTTACAAGCTCGAAGGATACGATTTTGGATACTGCGTCTTTATATGTATACTCTAGCGATGATGCAAGCTGCAAATAATGACAGTATTTTTATCCAAATTACACAGGTCTCGTGAAGTTAATTGGGTTGATTGACTTTTAATTGTGTATTTTTTAAAAACATTTGTAAATTGGTTACGTTTATTGTTACTCTAACCGTCTATATTCTGGAATTTTATTTCGAATCAGAGACTGGAAAACTAAACAAAATCCAACAATTTTGATAAATCCTTCAAATTGATTTCTTACGAAGACATGCATGGCCATTTTAATGTTGTCAATTATGATCAACGGGAAATACTGCTTCAATGACGACAGATAGTGACCGTGAGTGGGGCTGATAGAGACGACACGTGACCTCGCGTGTGAGGGGCGCCAGCATCACGACGCATCACGACCCTTGCTTGCATCAAGCCTGGAGAGACACCAGGCAGACAATATACACCGCATTTTTGCTCGAATCACGACGGACAACGGAAGATTTTACTCAAGACACATCCTATCTTTGCTTCGTACTTTGAATATACCAATCTCTTCCCTCTTTGGTGCTTTCAACCCTTCAAAGCGACCTCGGCGTCACTGCACCGCGACGCTTGACAACGGCCTCCATCTGCGAAGCCTTCCAACATGATACCAAAGTGAGTTTATTTTTTAATATAATAAAAACTCAGTTTGTTTGAACTACCGTTTCTCTGATTTGTGACTAACCACTCAGATGACGATACGCATTGTGACATGGAATGGTAAGTCGCGTTACATGGCTGGACGCTTGCTGCAATTTATCTGGCGGTTTCAGTGATATCTTGTCTTTTTTCAAATCGAGCCAAAATTTAACACCCTATAGTCAATGGCATAAGAAATCCTTTCAAGTATGCGCCTTGGAATGACAAGCGGACGCTCCAGGTAAGATGAAGTCGGTCGCTTTGTTTGTGCTGGACACGATTTTGACCATACAGTCTATGTTCGAGATCCTAGAGGGCGATATTGTGTGCTTCCAGGAAGTCAAGACGCCCAAGTCTGCCTTGACGGATGACCTTGTTGTCATCGATGGCTGGGATTCATTCTACAGTTTTCCTCACAGCCAAACAGGTGAGTTCAGGGCCACATTGGCCTCCAGGTTCATTCTGATGAGCTAGCATCGAACGGCTGTGGTTTCATCGCGCTAACAGTTTTGCAAGGCTACTCTGGTGTGGCTGTCTACACGCGGGACTCAAAGTGTATACCGCTTCGAGTAGAAGAGGGCATCACGGGCATTCTCAAAATCCCCGGCACCCAGACGCGCTATGTTGATACGACACCAGACAAACAGATCGGTGGTTATCCAACGGACAAGCAGCTTCGCAGGGCTGCTGTTGACCGTGATGTTATTGATAGCGAGGGGCGATGCCTCATTCTCGAGTTCCCGCTATTTGTTCTGATCAACGTATACTGCCCGGCGCGCCGAAACCAAGAACGCACAGGCTACCGCAATACTTTTCTGCTTGCCCTTGACGCGCGTATTCGCAATTTGGCCGCGGCAGGCAAGAATGTCGTGCTGCTGGGTGATCTCAATATCACAAGAGACCAGCTTGACACCGCCGGCATTTGGGACCACAAGGGCACAAAGTCTGTAACAGAAGCCCTCGAGTTTGATACCTGCCACATGACCATGCGTGCGCCCAAGCTTTTGAATCAGCTGCTGCTCAACAGTCGCCAGATAAACGAACTTGGCATGCCTTTCATCGAGGACGAGAAGAAGCGACGGCCACCCGTTCTTTGCGACACTGGCCGCGAGCTTCATCCCACACGGACCGGTATGTTTACCTGCTGGGACACACGCAAAAACCACCGACCCGCCAACTATGGATCGCGCATCGACTATATTGCCTGCAGCCCAAAGATCATGCAATTGGTCCAGGAGGCAGAGATCCAGCCCCAGCTGCACGGCTCCGACCACTGCCCAGTGTACATTGTCTTGCGGGACAGTCTTGCAGACCCTGAGGATACAGCAGAGCAGCCCAGTCACATTTTTGACTACCTCAACCCACCGGGCCGTTTTGTCAATGGGAAGTCTATGCTGCCCGAAGATAAGGATGCGGCACTCCTCAAACGCTTTCCCCAGTCAGGCAGACGGCTGCCCCAGTTCTCCAACCGCAGGCACATTGGTAACATGTTCCGGCAGGCAGCTAAGCCGCAACCCATCCCCCAGTCTGTGACACCTTTGCCTCAAACCGATACAGGCGGCGAGCTTCCTGTCGACCTCCCTGCTGTGTTTAAGGCGGATGTTGTCCAACTCGTCGAATCCGACGACGATGCCGATTTGAGCGGCATCGAAGACGACGACAGTGATGACATGGTAGACGGCGACGAAGACGACGATGAGCCTGATTCTGCAAAAGAGAGAAAGGAGATTAAAAAGAGCTCGACTCTTGCATTTCCATCTATACGGCCGTCCCAGGTCGTGAAACCTCTTTTTTCTACACTTGCTGCGGGCACCGATGATGTATCAAAGACGGGAGATGCACCAATATCTACACTGGCTGAGCAGGATGCCGACCCGACGTCATCGCAAGCCACAGGATCTACCACAGGCAACGATCCAACTATGGATTGGCCTCAAACACCCCCAAAACAGAACCGAGTAGTTCCGGTGAAGCGGCAACTTTTACGGACGAAGAGTGGGACAAGCAGCAGCGGTACAACATCGTCATCATCGCAACCAGCAGTGTTACCGCGACCAACCAAAAAAGCAAAAACGACAGGCATACAGACTTCTATGAGCATGTTCCTCAAGGCCCGTGAGCCGGCTACCGCCCCCGCCGTATCACCAAAAGCCCGAGAGAAAGAGGCAGCCGCGGCAAGTCAGTCATCGGTTGCAACGTCAATTGGGGAGTCACCCAGCACAACACCCAAACGAAGATCGAAGATTAGCCCGAGACCGAGCCCGAATACTAGTCCAATGAAGAAGACGAGCAATGGGCCAACCAATAGTCAACAGTCTGAAACTGAGAAAGACACCCCAACGGAACAACAAAATGAGAGTGACTTGTGGATGTCGGCGGAAGAGGTGGACGCCGCATTCAAAAGCCTTGACGCCGCCAAGGCCTCATGGTCAAGACTTGGGCTGGG
The DNA here is from genome assembly GCA_032248835.1 of Ophiostoma piceae. Taxonomy (NCBI): domain Eukaryota; kingdom Fungi; phylum Ascomycota; class Sordariomycetes; order Ophiostomatales; family Ophiostomataceae; genus Ophiostoma; species Ophiostoma piceae. The sequence goes on from CP135123.1 coordinate 4,899,418, forward strand.
CCAGCGCCAGGCACCACTATGCGAGCATGGAGAGCCATGCAAAACTTTGGTGACGAAGAAAGCCGGTGTGAATAGCGGGCGGTCCTTTTTTGCGTGTGCCCGGCCACCCGGACCCCAAGGCAAGAGCGAAAAGGGCACAGCTTGGCAGTGCCCGACGTTCGTATGGTGTAGGGACTGGAAGCCAGAGCGCTGAATGCTCTGCTGAAGATGTTTTTGCATAACTTCCGTGTTATATGCGCCGAAAACCCTTATTGGCGAGACGAGACTCCTGGTTAACAAAACGACACCCGCGCACACACACGGCGTCCACAGTGCCCATTTTTAACTCTTACATCGTAATAAAATGATGCTTCCATATATTTTTGTTTTGAAGTACTCCGTACTGCGTACTGCACTTTTCACTTATTATGCTGTATGCTGTGCAGCATTGTTATTCCGTGCGCCACAAAGTACGCTGAGGTGCGCTAAAAGGTGCGCTGAAAAATGCACTGTGCTCGTTAGAAAGAGCGCCCTCAAGGCACTCTACCCGCTGTACTTGTAATACTTGTATCGATGGTAGCTCTACTTTTCGGGTCTGCGACAGTGGCCCACAAAACAATCACAGGCACTGTTGTTTTATTGGCTGAGAATGACAGGCCTGTGTTCACGTGCATCCATCGTCGGACTTTCCCTCCTCTCCTCTCCTCTGACAACCAACAACTCGGCGAAAAGCCAGTATCACCAGGCGTTCACAGATCAGCACAAATCTGAACAAACACAATTGTTACCGCCCCAAGCCAAAATCGCGACCCGAAAGATGGCGGCACTTCCGGCTTTCACACCGCCGGCGGCGGCGTATTCACTGGGCCCGACGCCGCGCGCCGTGCGATTTCGACACCCAGCCTACCCCGACCCAGCTCCCGACTTACTTGTGCTTATGGCCGCAGACGACGGCGATGGCGGGCTCGACTTTGATCTTGCATTGGCGGCTTGCTGCATCATCGCCGGCGTGAATTGGGACGGCGGATACTTGGCACTGAAAGCCTCGGAGAGCAATGATCTTCAACGTGTCGATCGGCCGCAGGACGGCTCACTCCATGGACGCGAATACTTCTTTTGTTGGGCCCGCTCCTTGGCACCATACAGAGAACCATCCGTCGACTGGTTGCACGGTGCAATCGGGAGGACAAGGCCGTCGCCGTCGGTTTCTTTCGGCGTGGTCGTGGTCGTGGTGGTCGTGGTAGTAGGCCTCGCCGCCGGTGCTTTGCCCACAAGAGCCAGTCGACTAAAAAAGGAAAAGTGTGGTATCTGGTGACGCATGACATTCTCTGGAAAAGCCACTCGCTGGGTTGGCGTGAGTGCTGTTGGTGCAGTAGGTTCTGAGGTTTGTGATTGTTGTGTCTGGTGAGGCTGCTGTCCAAGTGTGCTGTTGTTGTTGTTGCTCGCAGGACCACCACTGCTCGCACCGCTTTTGCGATGCTCACTGTCTGCCAACCGCAGAGCCAGCTTGTTCCGTCTCTTCTTCCGCGACTGCAGCTGGCACTCAAACCCGCCCTCGCGGCAGTGTCGACACGGCAGACCTGCACTCAATGCATCACACCGCGTCTTGCGGGCGTGGCACGTGGTGCATGCCTTGGGACGTGCGCCGAGGGTGGGCCGGTAGTAAAGTCTTGTTTTGTTGCATCTCGCAGGTAAGGTCGTATTCGTCCGTTTTGGTAAGTAATAATAAAATAAAAAGAATGATAGAGGAAGAAAAGTCCAAAGCAGACCATGCTAGATCTCGACGGAAAAATACAGCGAGGTCGTCCGTTTGGGTGGGCAGCTGACAGCGCCTAGCGCCGGCACTAATTCTTTTCCAGTGGGGATTGCTCAGCGAAGACTACCCCAGTTTGTTCGGGACACATTATTGTCTTGGCTGCCGTGTAGCCTTTTAACTACTTTCAGCAGTGGTATTTTTCTTTCTTGTTATTTAAGATATATACCTATATGAGTAGGTATCTACCCTTGTTTTTTTGTCTTTTTATTTCTTTTTGAGAAATGACCTTTTTATTGCTCACAAAAGCCGTGTTCAATGAACAAAAAAAAAGAAGAGAAAAAATAAATAAAAATAAAAATAAAAAGAAAGAAGAAAAACAACGAGATCTACTCTAATTAACACAATACAATCGAAAGGTCCCTGAACGAAAGTATATATATAAGATCGCAACTAGCCAAGCTGGACGTACTACGTAATAAACATTTTAGCTATTAAGACTATTAAAATAGTCACTTCCGGAATAGTTCAAATCACAAGTATATTTACACAAAACAACGTGGCACATTAACCTAGACACCACATACACGAAGAAATAAATATTCTATCTATTAATCGGTATACCTATATTATTCTGAATATCTAACTAAAAAGGTATAAAAAAAAAGCAAAAGTCGAGGTCTTAAAAGTAGTGATGAGGGAGGTTAGAAACCTTGGACGTGGTCCGTGCGTTAAGGCTTTATAGCCCGTACGTTATAACTAGTAATATAAATGTAGTTTGATATTTTACCGTTTTACTGAGTTATTTTGTTAACCGATATTAGATTTTTTTTTTTAAAGTCGCGATGTTATAGTTTATTTTAAAACATTAGAAAGTACGTATTAAAATAAATAAAAAGCTTAAGTATTTACTTATATATAACGGAAACTTTACGATATTTTTTTTGTTTTTTATTTTTTTTTTTCGATTTATTTTAACGTTTTAATATTTATTAAATTCGTATTAATTAGCCGTTTTAATATATCGTTAGCTTTCCGTTTTATTAACGCGTCGGCCGGATTATTTTTTTTAAGGATTTAGTAAACTTTTATAATTTTTTTACGTTTATACGATTAACGAAATATCGCGACGTCGATTATAAAACGTTTTTTAATAATAGTATTTAACTTTATAATAATATCGTAGACGTTTTAAAAGTTTATATAAATTATTAACGGGATAAAACGATTATAAATACCGTTAACGGTAACTTTAAAGTAACTAATTATATTAAAACTATATATAAAAACATATAGTTTTATTATAAAGACGGATTTTATAATTTTTTTTATTTTAATAAACGATTAATAAATAATATTATAATTATTTATTATATTATATATCGTAATAATATAACTTAATTAAAACGTAAAGTTTTTATTAAAAGTAAAACTCGTATCGACGAAAACGACTATCTTAAATATAAATTTATTAAGCTTTATAAACTTTAGTTTTTTATTAAAATACTCGATTTATTACTATAGTCGAAAGTTTAATACGGCAACTTTTTTTTTACCCGGGTCGGTATATTATATTACTACCGAAAAATCGTACGCCGTCTTCGGCTAATATACCGAAGTAACGTAAACGCCTCGCGTTCGCTACGTTATATATTACTACCGAAGCCCGAAAAACTTACTTATTTTACCGCGTGTCTTTATATTTACTATAAAAGTTTTCGATACGGGGGTAATATTAGTTATTTAGCTACTTTATAAGAAAGTTAATTAACCGTTTTTATTAAATATAAGTACGCCGTCGTTGAATTTTAAGTTTTTATCGATAGTAAAAGTATTACGAAACTTTATAAAGAAACTAACTTTATCGAAAACGCGTTATTTTAAAGTAATAAAAGCTTTATTAACTAAAATAAAAATATCGTCCGTTTATAATCTTACTAGCTTAAATATATTTTTTTTACGTATTATAAAATATATATCGTACGTCGATAGTATTATACCGAAATTATAAGTATAATATTTAATATAAATAACGAACTAATAATTACCCGCTTTAAAAACGCCGTATAAAAGCTTAAAAATATATAAAATCTCGTCGTCGAAAAAAACGAAAATATTACGTACGACGCGATTCGGATTAATATAAATATCGCGCTAAAAAAAAATAAAAGCCTATATATAAACTTACGAAATATCGCGTAAATATAACTTTAGACTTTTATTATCTATTTTATACGTAACGACGAAAAATAATAAACGTTAACTTATTTTTTAAATCGTTAACGATTAAATAAAAATTACCGTTTTACTAACGTCGTTATATATCTAAACGATAAATCTATTTTTTTCTATAGCTTAAGTAGTATTTATATACTTAATTTTATTAATAAATCGCCCGTTAAAAAGTCGTATACCGTCGGAAAAATTAATACGTAATATAAATATAAAAATACTTTTTTCTAGTAACCCGAAGATTTCTATACGTCGTAAAACGTTATAATTAAACGGTAACATCGGTAACGTTAACTAAATCGTCGCCGTAATACCGTAAATAACTACGAAAACCGACTTTAGTAGTAGCTTACGGCCCGTAATACCGTTTATCGTAAAGCCCCGACCGGTAACTTATTTTATTAGTCGGCCGCGGCGGCGTTTAGTCTATTTTTATATTATAACGGTAATCTTTTCCTCCGAAAACTTAAACTTAAAAACGCGTATAAATATCGACCGAAACGTATTCGTTACGCCGTTACTAAAATCTACCGTAATTATAATAACCGAAAAAAACTAACGCCGCGAAACTTATCAATAATAGATTAAAAATAAAATAAATAAACCCGATAAAAGCTTTAACTTAAAATAAAACGTTACGCGCCCGTCGCTAACTACGCGTTAACGCTACGATAAAAAAACGTACGTACGGGCTACTTAGTTTTCTTTATAGTTCGGGGACGCTAGTCTTTCGAACTTAAAAAAAACAAAATTTAGTTTTATTTACTACGACCTTTTATTTTAAAACTATACGATAATTTTACGACGATAATTCGATAAAATTACCTATTTTACTTTTATTTTTTATAATTCTAAATCTTTTTCCCGAAATACCTAACTATATCGGATTATCTAAATAATACCCTTACGACCGAATAAAGCCGCGTTACCCGCTCGTCTTCGAGAGTTACGGTAAAGTATAATATTAATAAAACCTCGAAAACCTTCTTATAAGTCGAAGAAATACTAAACGTAAATAAAAACGAAAAACGAGCTAATAACGCGCCGTCGCCTTTTCGAAAAAACAACGAGACTAGCCTAAAAAACAAAAATTAAAAAAAGTTAGACTTAAAATAAAAGCTAGTTAAAGCCGAAAAAAAAACAACTCTTCGAGAATAAATCTAACGGGTATCGTAATAAAATCGATTTTTTATAAACTCGAAATAATTAAAAAAAACAAATAACCGCGAACGACGGCGCGACTTTTTAAAAGCTCGTAATTTTAAAATAAAGCTATAAAAAAAACTAACGGCTACGGCTACGTTTTAAAAAAAAAATTAATAGTTATTAGACATCGATATAATAATTAAATATACTTCGATTACGTTTTCGTCGAGTTTCCGTTAGATCGTTAAAGCTATATAAAAAATAAACTTATTTCTATAAATTTAATAACGTTAATATATCGATATATTAAATAATAAAAAAAAAAAAAAAAATACCGTAATTTACTCGTTTTATTTAAATAATAAGCTAAGACTCTCGTTTTTTTAATTAAAAATCTTATATAAACGGTTATTACGGTTTATTATAAAATACGTATACGTAACGACTAAAACTTTTACGAGTTTTTTTTATATCTCTAGTTTTTTAAAATATAGTTCGAAAGTTTTTTTAACGACTTTAAAAAATAGTTATTTTTTAATAAGTTAACCGACTAATTAAAATAACTACTTAACGTTACTATTATTCTTAGTTCGATTAGTCTAAAAAACTTTACGTTAAAAACCGATCTAATATATAAATAACTTTTAAAAACAAAAAAACGTAAACGTTTTACTAACGACTTTTTTACGATTCGTAATAAAAAAAACAAAAAACACCGGGTAAAAAACTAATCTAACAAAAAAAAAAACCGAAACGACCGAAAAAACTATAAATAACCAAAAAAAATACTATACTAAAACTAACTTATAAAAAATCTATCAAATATTACATACTACCGTTACTAAAAAAAAAACTACTACTTTAATACTTATACCGCTAATAAAACGACGCCGCGGGTTTAAAATACCGCGATTAGTATCGAAAAATTAATAAAAAACTAGTTATAACGCCCGCCGACTATAAAACGGTCGCTATAAAAAAAAATTAATCTTAATAAAGCCTTAAAAAAAAACAACGGTATTTATTCGCGGATAAGTCTAATACGCGGCGATAATAAATTTAAATATAAAGTCTTAAGTAAATTTAATTAACGTTTAAATAATAAAAAAACTCGCGTTAAAATAAAAATAATAAAAAATAATAAAAGCTATAATAATTAACGATCGTATTATCTAATCGTACGGTATTTACGAAGTATTTTTTAAAATAACCGATAGCTAAAAACGTACTAAAAAAGTAACGAAAGATTATTTCGTAATCGACCGACTAAAAATATTAAGAGTTAATCTACTACTACTAAAAACCTCGAGATTAAAAAAACTTAATATCGATATTTTAACTCGGGCGTTTTAACGTTTCGTTTTTAATAAATTAAAGCTACGTTTTATTTTTCTTCGTTAGTTTAAAAAAACGACTAAAAACGAGCTTTTAATATTTATAATAGTTTCGGTCTTAGCGATATTCGCGAAAAGATAAAAAAAAATAAAAAACAAGCCTTAAACTATTATTTAATAACTTATTTTTTCGGACGACTTATTAGCGTTTTCTAACGTTTTCGACGCCGCGAAAGTAATAATTTTTCCGGCTTTTAAAAAAACTAACTACGTAATTAATTTAGTAAAAGGTACTACGTTACCGGTTAACTTAATCTATCTTTTATTAAAACGTAAGCTAGAAAAACTAAAACGTTATTTTAAAAAAAACTTAAAAAATAACCGGATCCGATACTCCTAAAGCGACGTAAAAGCTTCGATTTTTTTTATTCTTAAAAAAAATAAAATATTACGTTTTTATATCGATTATCGAGGCTTAAATAAAATTATTATTAAAAACCGTTATACGTTACTTTTAATTATTAAACTAATAAACCGAATATAAAAAACTTAATATTTTACTAAACTTAATATTAAAAATACATACTACCGGATTAAAATCAAAAAAAAAAATAAGTAGAAGTTAATTTTTCGAATTAAATATAAGTTATACGAATATATTATTTTACTATTTAATATAACTAACGCTTTAACGATATTCTAAAACTATATCTACGAGGCGTTAAAAAGCTTATTAAATAAATATTATATTACTTATATAAACGATATACTAATTTATTTTAAAACGCGCGAAAAACACGTACGCTACTTATAAAAAGTCTTAACGCGGTTATAACGAGCCGAGTTATACGCGAACCCGGCTAAGTATAAGTTTTTTATATAAAAAGTAAAATTCTTCGGCTTTATTTTATCGACTAAAAAGATTAAAATAAACAAAAACCGTATTTAAATAATCTTAGATTAGTTAAAACTAAGTAACTATCGAAATATTTAAATATTTTTAAAATTTTATAATTTTTACCGCCGATTTATTTATAAATATTCTCGAATAATAACTTTTTTTACTTTAATAATAAAAAAAATAGTTAAAAACAAAAAACTAAATAAAATTAAACTAAATAAACGTTAACGACGCGTTTTCGAAAAACTTAAAAAGCAATTTAACCGAGCTTTATGTAATAAGTAAAAATAAAGTAAGTAACTCTATCGAATTATCGTCGTAAAGCTATCGTATAATCTTAAAATAGAAGGTCGTAGTAAGTAAGACTAAATTTTATTCTTTTTAAGTTCGAGGGACTAACGTCCCCGAATTATAAAGAAGACTAAGTAGCCCGTACGTACGTTTTTTTATCGTAACGTTAGCGCGTAGCTAGCGATAGGCGCGTAGCGTTTTACTTTAAGCTAAGGCTTTTATCGGGCCCGTTTATTTTATCTTTAATCTATTATCGATAAACCTCGCGGCGTTAGTTTTTTTCGGTTATTATAATTATACCTTTTTTTTAAAAGTCTAGTTTTTAAACTTACTTAATAACGCCGAACTAACGCCGCGCGCGTTAAACTTAATTTAGCCGTTTAGTAAATAAATAATTATATTCGTTAGTCGCGATAATTAATTTATTATTTATTTAAAAGTAAAACGAAAATAAATAATAACGATATTTAATAAATACGTATAACTTACTAAATAAATATAAAATACTTTTTTTTTTTTTTTATTATAGCTATTTTTTTTTTTTTTAATAATAACTTTTTAACGTCGCGTTTTTTTTTTT
>CP135123.1:4907737-4920741 GCA_032248835.1 Ophiostoma piceae
CTTTTTTTAATTTAACTTTTTTATTTTGTTTTTCTTACGATCCGTTATAAATTTTTTTAAGACTTCGACTAATAAAAGTAAAAAATAAACTACTTTTTTTATTGTTAGATTTATACGACTAAGTTTTAAAAAACGTTTTATTTATACTATTTCGTAATTTTTTAACTTTTTTTTTTCGTTACGTTTTTTTTATATAAACGGTTTAACGGCGGTTTATATAATAGTAGTAACCGGCGTTAAACGTTTATCGTTATTTAACCGTTTTATTTTTTTAGTTTCGTTAAATCGCCGTTTTAATAGCCGCGTCGTTAATATTATTAACGCGTTTACGTATATATCTTTTACGTTTCGTTTTCGTTTTAATAACGCGTCGTAATTACGTTTTTCTATTAACTAACCGGCTAGTTTTAGCTTTAGTCTTACTACGACTTTTTTTAGCTTTTCTAGTAGTTCGTTTACTCCGCGTTTTTTTATAAGTTAAACCTCGTTTTTTACTACTTTTAATTTTACTCGTAATAATTCCGACGACCGCGTCGTTAACGTTGCTTTTAACGCCGTTTTAAACGACGAGTTTAACGAATTTATAATAATTAACGACGACGACGATAACGATACCGACGATAACGATAATAATAATAATAATACCGCGGACGATATCGTTAACGTCGCGTTTATACTTCGCGAAGTATTAATAGTAAAATTTAACGGCGACGATAACGGCGGTAATAATAAAAGTTTAAGTTTATCTAATTTTTCGGATACGTTAAACTCGAACTACGGCGGCGACTTTAGTAATAACTTTATAAACGACGAGCCCGAGTACGTTACTAATTTATTTATAGATACGTACGTCGTTTATATTAAAAACGTAAGCTTTTAATACCGCGGCTTTATCCTTAACTAAGTAATTTATTATATACGCGGGCCGGCGACGCGGTATACTCGTTACGTCCGCGCCTATAAAACTTATAAATCGCCTTTTAACTTTTTAGTAAATAACGTATATACCGCTTTACGTACGTTAAGACGCGCCCGCGACTATACTAACTAGCCGAACACAAACGTAAAGTTGTCGTTTCGTTTAATACTTATTATAAACGCGTTTATTTACGGATTAATATACTTAATTAACCGCTATAAAGCTTAATATAAACTTACGCGTAACGATTACGGCGTTTTTTAAGCTTATTACGAGGCCGTAGTATAAAAAACGTAATCGATTCGTTAACGCGTTTTAATTACCGCGTACGTCGATATTATTAACTTTAACTTTTAGTTCGTTTAGTTACGTTTTAAAGATTAATTATACCGGTTTTAATAAAACTACCGGGCCGAATTCTTAAACGACGTCGAAACGTTAGCGGCTTAAACTAGACTTTCCGTTAATCGCGTATTATATTTCCGCGTTTACTTAAACCTCGATAATATAAACGTTAACTAGTCGGTTTTTTAATATTTATTTTATAACTTTATACCGTACTTTATTTTAACTATATTTTTAATATTTTTAGTTTTTTTTTTTACTGTTTTTTTTTTAATAATAATCGTCGCCGGTTTCGCGATAAATAGTTTTGTAATAATTTAATTTTTATATTTTTTATTTTAATTTAATTTTTTTTTTTCCGTAAATTTTTTTTCTTAAATACTTAAATCGTTTTTTTAACGTTTTTTATATTTTTTATAAATACTTATTGATTATATTTTACGGGTTATTTTATTTATTTAATTAAATAATATAACTTTTTTTTTTTTACGGTTTTATTTTTTATAGCCTCGACCTTTTATTTTTTAAAGTTTTTTTTTAAAGCCGGTAAAAATATCGTATCGCCGGCGTTATTTTAACGAAAATTTTACGGCTTTAATAAAATTATAAAAAATATATTATATAGCTTTTTATATTTTTAAAAGAACGTTAAACGGTACGTTTATTAGTTAATTCTTTTTAAAACTTTAAATAAACTAATAAACTTTAACGTTAACTTTTTATATAGTATTTTAAAACGTAAATTTTAAGTCGATAAAAAAATTATATCGTTTTTTTAGTATTTTTTAGTTTAATACCGCCGATTATAGTATTTCGTTTACGCCTTTTAAGTTTTATATTAATAATCTTTTACTTTTTTTTTAAAAGTTTATATTATTAATATCTAGTATTTTACCGTAAGTATTTTTCCTTTTATAGTATCGGCCTCGACGTTAATACCTAAGTTTAAATAATAGCTATATATAAAAAAGAACGGCGATTCGCCGGTATTAATATTAACTGTATTTTAGTATATAAATTCCGTATTTAATAAAAAGTACGGTTAGTTCGTTTAATCGCCGTTAATAAATACATAAAAATAGTATTCGAACGTTTAATTAGTTTGTTTTATCTAGCCGTTCGTCTATAAGTAATAAGCTATAAAAAAACGCCGTTTAATCGATAAAACTACGTATATCTTTTATTAAAATAAACTCGTAAATATATTACTTTTATTAAAAACGATACTTTAAAATACGCCGAATCTCGTTTTTATTTTTTCGTATACGACTTAAGCTAGCTACTCCGCTATAAACGACGTCGTTATAAAAATAAATCGAATTATTTTTATATAACGGTTTATTACGATAAAAATCGTATCGACTATATAGCTTTTATATTATACTAACGGTAAACCTATAATAAAATCTATCAAAATTTACTATTATAACTTCGAAAAAATTAATAAAAGCTAAAGTTAACCGTAAAACTTATATCTTTTTATAGAAATACGTTAGTAAGTCGCGTACGATACGACGAATATATTAATATTTTTTACTATACCTAACTAATAAAATCTCTTTTTTATTAATTATTTAATATAAGTTTTTTTAAAATATCCCGCTATTAGTTTTTTATAATAACGCCGAATAATCTTTACTTTAAACGTACTTTCTTTTAGTACGTAGACTTAGTCTTTATACCTAAAAAACTCGATAAAATTAACCGTTTATCGAAGGTCGCGTAAAGTCCGCGCTAACGTAACGGTTTTTTTATTTATAGTAAAAAAATCGTCCGTTTAAAACGTTACGAAAAGTTTTTTAAGTAACGTAAATAAATTTTAACTAATATTCGTTTTTTAAACTAAAATTACTTTTATTAAAAATTTAGGTATATATTACCCGTTTATTATCGGTTTAATTTTTAAAAAAACTTTTAACGTTTTTTTTACGGCTTATACGTTAAAATTATTTATAGTTTTAAACTACTAAATATATATAAGTTCTTTTATTAACGTAACGGATTTTTTTCGTTTTAATCGGCTTTTTACTCGGGCTATAATAAAACGTTACGTTAAAACTAATATTTATTATAATAAAATTAACTTTTGTTATAATTTTAATAATAAAAACTTATCTTACGTTTTTTCTATTATTCTTTTATAATTAAAACGCCGCGACGCCGGGTCTATAAAGTTATTTTTGTTAGGCTAATATTTAATTTTAAAATTAAATAGTATTAAAAATATATATTATCTAGTTTAACGGCTATTTAACCGTTTTTTACGTATAAACGCGCGTAAATTAATATAGTCCGATAAAACTTTAATTTTATAGTAGCTCCCGTTTAAGTATTATCTTTAATATTTAAAATATTTTATTATCGCTATTATTTCGTAATTTAATATACTATAGTTTAACTTTAGCTTATTCTATTTCTTCGACTAAAACGCGATAAAATACTATATATTATCCCCGTTTTATTATAATATTACTTTTACGCTTACATCGTTAGACGCGTTTATATCGAAACGGGTACGTTTCTTTAAATCAAAGTATTTTAAAAATAAAGCTCGATTAAACTACTTTTTAAGTTTTTCGAAAATACGTCGTTAACGTTTATTTAGCTTAACTTTACTTAATTTCTTACTTTTAACTATTTTTTTTATTATTAAAGTAAAAAAAATTATTATTCGAAAATATCTATAAATAAATCGACGGTAAAAATTATAAAATTTTAAAAATACTTAAATATCTCGATAACTACTTAGTTTTAACTAATTTAAAATTATCCGGATACGGTCTTCGTTTATTTTAATTTTTTTAATCGACAAAATAAAACCAAAAAATTCTATTTTTTATATAAAAAACTTATATTTAACTAGATTCGCGTATAACTCGGCTCGTCGTAACCGCGTTAAAACTTTTTATAAATAACGTACGTATTTTTCGCGCGTTTTAAAATAAATCAATACGTCGTTTATATAAATAATATAATATTTATCTAATAAACCTTTTAACGTTTCGTAGATATAGTTTTAAAATATCGTTAAAACGTTAGTTATACTAAATAATAAAATAATATACTTATATAACCCGTATTTAATTCGAAAAACTAATTTTTATTTATTTTTTTTTTTAATTTTAATTCGATAATACGCGTTTTTAATATTAAGTTTAATAAAATACTAAACTTTTTATATCCGGTCTATTAATTTAATAATTAAAAACAATATATAACGGTTTTTAATAGTAATTTTATTTAAACCTTAATAATCTATATAAAAACGTAATATTTTATTTTTTTTAAAAATAAAAAAAATCGAAACTTTTACGTCGTTTTAAGAGTACCGAATCCGGCTATTCTTTAAGTTTTTTTTAAAGTAACGTTTTAGTTTTTTTAACTTACGTTCTAATAAAAAATAAATTAAGCTAACCGATAATATAATATTTTTTACTAAGTTAATTACGTAATTAGTCTTTTTAAAAACCGGAAAAATTATCGTTTTCGCGGTATCGAAAACGTTAAAAAACGCTAATAAGTCGTCCGAAAAAGTAAACTATTAAATAATAGCCTAAGGCTTATTTCTTACTTTTTTTTATTTTTTCGCGAATACCGCTAAGACTAAAACTATTATAAATATTAAAAGTTCGTTTTTAGCCGTTTTTTTAAACTAACGAAAAGAAACGAAACGTAGCTTTAATTTATCGAAAACGAAACGTTAAAACGCCCGAGTTAAGATATCGATATTAAGTTTTTCTAGTCCCGAAGTTTTTAGTAATAATAGGCTAACTTTTAGTATCTTTAGTCGGTCGATTGCGAGATAATCTTTCGTTATTTCTTTAATACGTTTTTAGTTATCGGTTATTTTAAAAAATACTTTATAGATACCGTACGACTAGATAATACGGCCGTTAATTATTATAGTTTTTATTATTTTTTATTATTTTTGTTTTAACGCGAGTTTTTTTACTATTTAAACGTTAATTAAATCTACTTAAGACTTTATGTCTAAATCTATTATCGCCGCGTATTAGACTTGTCCGCGAATAAATACCGCCGTTTTTTTTTAAAGCTTTATTAAAATTAATTCTTTTTTTATAACGACCGTTTTATAATCGACGAGCGTTATAACTAGTTTTTTATTAACTTTTCGATGCCGATCGCGGTATTTTAAACTCGCGGCGTTGTTTCGTTAACGGTATAAATATTAAAGTAGTAGTTTTTCTTTTAGTAACGGTAATACGTAATATCCGATAAATCTTTTATAAACTAGTTTTAATATAGTACTTTTTTCGACTACTTATAGTTTTTTCGGCCGTTTCGGCTTTTTTTTTTATTAAGTTAGTTTTTTACCCGGTATTTTTTATTTTTTTTATTATAAATCGTAGAAAAGTCGTTAGTAAAACGTTTACGTTTTTTTATTTTTAAAAGCTACTTATATATTAAATCGATTTTTAACGTAAAGTTTTTTAAATTAATCGAACTAAAAATAATAGTAACGTTAAATAATTATTTTAATTAGTCGATTAGTTTATTAAAGAATAATTATTTTTTAAAGTCGTTAAAAAAACTTTCGAACTATATTTTAAAAAACCGGAGATATAAAAAAAACTCGTAAAAGCTTTAGTCGTTACGTATACGTACCTTATAATAAACCGTAATAGCCGTTTACGTAAAATTTCTAACTAAAAAAACGAAAGTCTTAACCTATTATTTAAATAAAACGAATAAGCTACGGTATTTTTTTTTCTTTTTTTTACTATTTAACGTATCGATATATTAACGTTATTAAGTTTATAAAAGTAAGTTTATTTTTTATATAACTCTAACGACTTAACGGAAACCCGACGAAAACGTAATTAAAACGTACTTAATTATTATATCGATATCTAATAGCTACTAATTTTTTTCTTAAAACGTAGCCGTAGCCGTTAATTTTTTTTATAACTTTATTTTAAAATTATAAACTTTTAAGGAGTCGCGCCGTTGTTCGCGGTTATTCGTTTTTTTTAATTATTCCGAATTTATAAAAAATCGATTCTATTACGATACCCGTTAGATTTACTCTCGAAAAACTATTTTTCTTTCGGCTTTAGCTAGTTTTTATTTTAAGTTTAACTTTTCTTAATTTTTGTCTTTTAGGCTAGTCTCGTTATTTCCTCGAAAAAGCGGCGGCGCGTTATTAACTCGTCTTTCGTTTTTATTTACGTCTAATATTTCTTTAATCCGTAGGAAAGTCTTTGAAGTTTTATTAATATTACGTTTTACCGTAACTTTCGAAAACGAACGGGTAACGCGGTTTTATCCGGCCGTAAAAGTATTATTTAAATAATTCGATATAATTAAATATTTCGGGGAAAAAATTTAGAATTATAATAAATAAAAATAAAATAAATAACTTTATCGAATTATCGTCGTAAAACTATCGTATAGTCTTAAAATAAAAAGTCGTAATAAGTAAGACTAAATTTTGTTTTTCTTAAGTTCGAAAGACTAACGTTCCCGAACTATAAAGAAAACTAAGTAGCCCGTACGTACGTTTTTTTATCGTAACGTTAACGTATAACTAACGACGGGCGCGTAACGCCTTACTTTAAGCTAAGGCTTTTATTAGGCCCGTTTATTTTATCTTTAATCTACTATCGATAAACCTCGCGGCGTTAGTTTTTTTCGGTTATTATACTTTACTTTTAAAATACTTCGACTTAAAAAAACGTACCCGTTTCGATATAAACGCGTCTAACGATATAAATATAAAAATAATATTATAATAAAATAAAAATAATATATAATACTTTATCGCGTTTTAGTCGAAGAAATAAAATAAGCTAAAGTTAAACTATAATATATTAAACTACGAAATAATAACGATAATAAAATACTTTAAATATTAAAAATAGTATTTAGACGAAAGCTACTATAAAATTAAAGTTTTATCGAATTATACTAACTTACGCGCGTTTATACGTAAAAAACGGCTAAATAGCCGTTAAACTAAATAGTATATATTCTTAATACTATTTAATTTTAAAATTAAATATTAGTTTAGTAAAAGCAACTTTATAGACCCGGCGTCGCGGCGTTTTAATTATAAAAAAACAATAGAAAAAACGTAAGATAAGTTTTTATTACTAAAATTATAATAAAAGTTAATTTTATTATAATAAGTATTAGTCTTAACGTAACGTTTTACTATAGCCCGAGTAAAAAGCCGGTTAAAACGAAAAAAGTCTAT
The DNA here is from genome assembly GCA_032248835.1 of Ophiostoma piceae. NCBI lineage: Eukaryota > Fungi > Ascomycota > Sordariomycetes > Ophiostomatales > Ophiostomataceae > Ophiostoma > Ophiostoma piceae. The sequence goes on from CP135123.1 coordinate 4,915,219, forward strand.
TACGTTAATAAAAAAACTTATATATATCTAATAATTTAAGGCTATAAATAATTTTAACGTATAAGCCGTAAAAGAAACGTTAAAAGTCTTCTTAAAAGTTAAACCGATAATAAACGGGTAATATATATCTAAATCTTTAGTAAAAACAATCTTAGTTTAAAAAACGAATATTAGTTAAAATCCGTTTACGCTACTTAAAAAACTCTTCGTAACGTTTTAAACGGACGATCTTTTTATTATAAATAAAAAAACCGCTACGTTAACGCGAACCTTACGCGACCTTCGATAAACGGTTAATTTTATTAAGCTTCTTAAATATAAAAACTAAGTCTACGTACTAAAAAAAAATACGTTTAAAATAAAAATTATCCGGCGCTATTATAAAAAACTAATAACGGGATACTTTAAAAAAACCCGTACTAAATAGCTAATAGAAAAAAAATTCTATTAACTAAATATAGTAAAAAATATTAATATATTCGTTGCGTCGTACGTAACTTATTAACGTATTTTTATAAAAAAATATAAACTTTATAACTAACTTTAGCTTCTATTAATTCTTTTAAAACTATAATAATAAATTTCGATAAATTTCGTTATAAACTTACCGTTAATATAATATAAAAGCTATATAATCGATACGATTTTTATCGTAATAAACCGTTATATAAAAATAACCCGATTTATTTCTATAACGACGTCGTTTACGGCTAAATAACTAACTTAAATCGTATACGAAAAAATAAAAATAAGATTTAACGTATCTTAAAATATCGTTTCCGATAAAAATAATATATTTACGAGTTTATTTTAATAAAAAATATACGCGGTTTTATCGATTAAACGGCGCTTTTTTATAACTTACTACTTATAAATAAACGGTTAAATAAAACGAACTAATTAAACGTTCGAATATTATTTTTATATATTTATTAACGGCGATTAAACGAACTAACCGTACTTCTTACCGGATACGGAATTTATATACTAAAATACGGTTAATACTAACACCGACGAATCGCCGTTTTTTTTTATATATAACTATTATCTAAACCTAAATATTAACGTCGAAACCGATACTATAAAAAAAAAAATACCCGCGGTAAAATACCGGATATTAATAATATAAACTCTTAAAAAAAAAATAAAAGATTACTAACGTAAAACTTAAAAAACGTAAATAAAGTACTACGACCGGCGGTATTAAATTAAAAAGTACTAAAAAAACGATATAGTTTTTTTATCGACTTAAAACTTACGTTTTAAAATATTATATAAAAAACTAACGTTAAAGTTTATTAGTTTATTTAAAGTTTTAGAAAAAATCGACTAATAAACGTACCGTTTAACGCTTTTTTAAAAATATAAAAAACTATATAATATATTCTTTATAGTTTTATTAAAGCCGTAAAATTTTCGTTAAAATAACGCCGGCGATACGATACTTTTATCGGCTTTAAAAAAAAACTTTAAAAAATAAAAAGTCGAAGCTATAAAAAATAAAACCGTAAAAAAAAAAAAGCTATATTATTTAATTAAGTAAGTAAAATAACCCGTAAAATATAATTAATAAATACTTATAAAAAATATAAAAAACGCTAAAAAAACGATCTAAATATTCGAGAAAAAAAATTTACGGAAAAAAAAAATTAAATTAAAATAAAAAATATAAAAATTAAATTATTACGAGACTATTTATCGTAAAGCCGGCGACGATTACTATTAAAAAAAAACAATAAAAAAAAAAACTAAAAATATTAAAAATATAGTTAAAATAAAACACGGTATAAAGTTATAAAATAAATATTAAAGAGCCGACTAATTAACGTTTATATTATCGGAGTCTAAATAAACGCGGAAACGTAGTATACGATTAACGGAAAGTTTAACTTAAGCCGTTAACGCCCCGACGTCGTTTAAAAATTCGGCCCGATAGTCTTATTAAAACCGGTATAATTAATTTTTAAAACGTAACTAAACGAATTAAAAGTTAAAGTTAATAATATCGGCGTACGCGATAATTAAAACGCGCTAACGAACCGACTACGTTTTTTATACCGCGGCTTCGTAATAAATACGGGAAACGCTATAATCGTTACGCGTAAACTTATACTAAGTTTTATAACGGTTAATTAAATATATTAATCCGTAAGTAAACGCGTTTATAACGAATATTAAACGAAACGATAACTCCGTGTTCGTATCCGGTTAATTAATATAATCGCGGGCGCGTTTTAACGTATATAAAACGGTATGTACGTTATTTACTAAAAAGTTAAAAAACGACTTATAAGTTTTATAAACGCGGATATAACGAGTATACCGCGTCGCCGGCCCGCGTATATAATAGATTACTTAGTCGAAAATAAAGCCGCGGTATTAAGAATTCGCGTTTTTAATATAAACGACGTACGTATTTATAAATAAATTAGTAATATACTTAAACTCGTCGTTTATAAAGCCGCTATTAAAGCCGCCGTTATAGCTCGAGTTTAACGTACCCGAAAAATTAAACGAGTTTAAACTTTTACTATTACCGCCGTTACCGTCGTTATTAAGTTTTACTACTAGTATTTCGTAAAGTATAAACGCGTCGTTAACGATATCGTTTACGGTACTATTATTATTATTATTATTATCGTCGGTATCGTTATCGTCGTCGTCGTCGTTAATTACTATAAGCTCGCCGGGCTCGTCGTTTAAAACGGCGTTAAAAATAACGTTAACGACGCGGTCGTCGAAATTATTACGAGTAAAACTAAAAGTAGTAAAAAACGAAGCTTAATTTATAAAAAAACGCGGAATAAACGAACTATTAAAAAAACTAAAAAAAGTCGTAGTAAAATTAAAGTTAAAACTAACCGGCTAACTAATAAAAAAACGTAGTTACGGCGCGTTATTAAAACGAAAACGAGACGTAAAAAATACGTACGTAAACGCGTTAGTAGTATTAACGGCGCGGTTATTAAAACGGCGATTTAATAAAACTAAAAGAATAAAACGGTTAAATAATAATAAACGTTTAACGCCGGTTATTATTATTATATAAACCGCCGTTAAATCGTTTACGTAAAAAAAACGTAACGAAAAAAAAAAATTAAAAAATTACGAAATAGTATAAATAAAACGTTTTTCGAAACTTAGTCGCGTAAATCTAATAATAAAAAAAATAACTTACTTTTTACTTTTACTAATCGGAGTCTTAAAAAAATCTATAACGGATCGTAAAAAAAACGGAATAAAAAAATTAAATTAAAAAAAATTAAATTAAAAAAAATTATCGAAAAAAAATCGCGAGAAAAAAAAACGCGACGTTAAAAAATTATTATTAAAAAAAAAAAAAATAGCTATAATAAAAAAAAAAAAAAACACTTTATACTTATCTAATAAGTTATACGTATCTATTAGATATCGCTATTATTTATCTTCGCTTCACTTTTAAATAAATAACAAATCAATTATCGCGACTAACGAATATAATTATTTATTTACTAAACGGTTAAATTAAACTTAATATACGCGGCGTTAACTCGACGTTATTAAATAAATCTAAAAACTAAATTTTTAAAAAAAAAGCATAATTATAATAACCGAAAAAAACTAACGCCGCGAAGTTTATCGATAGTAAATTAAAAATAAAATAAATAAGCCCGATAAAAACCTTAGCCTAAAGTAAAACGCTACACGCCCGTCGCTAACTACACGCTAACGTTACGATAAAAAAGCGTACGCACGAGCTATTTAGTCTTCTTTATAATTCGAAGACGTTAGTCCCTCGAACTTAAGAAAAACAAAATTTAGTCTTATTTACTACGACTTTTTACTTTAAAACTATACGATAACTTTACGACGATAATTCGATAAAGTTACTTACTTTATTTTTACTTTTTATAGTAATATCTTTATTTTTTACGGCACGTATTTTATAAAGTTTTTTTTATTTTTCCGTCGTTGCCGTTTTACCGAAACCAATCGCCGGGCGTTATACTTTTACTTATTTATTTACTTTTAACTTTTCCGCCGTCGGGCCGTTACGTTAAACGAATACCTTCGTAATTCGACGTTTAGAATAATGTTTTTTTAATTTTTTCGTAGTAACTTTAACGGTAACGGTACGTCGAATAATTATCGGAGACGGAAATAAACTTTTAATTAGTCGAGAGTAAATACCGAAGACTAATAAAGTAAATACGATACCGGCCGGGCTTACCGTATCGTTAATTATTTTAACGGTTATTTAAAACGATATATTTACCGTTATTTCCGGAGTTTTTTTCCGGATAATCTCGTACGTTCGTTTAAGTACTCTATAATAACGTTTTATTTTACCGACGTTATAATAAGCTTTAGTCGGTACCGGTTTAATTTTAAATCCGAGTAAAGTAACGTTAAACTAAAACTTTTAGCTAGTAAAAAACGTGCTTTAATCGTATACGATAAAATTAAAAAGACCGGCGTAAATATCGATCTATATTTCCCGTAACTTATTTTACACGTATTATATAGTTAAGTTCGTTAACTATCGTATAACTATAAAATTAATACTTTAGTCTACGATATAAATATACGGTATACTATCGATATATATAATATTAACTACGATAATACTATTAAAAACTATATTATTTTTTTTACGTAAGTTAAATTTAAAACGTCGAAAAGAACTTTAATAAAACTAATATTTATAATAAAAATCGCGAATTCGTTATAGTTTTTTACGATTTACGTCTTTAATACTTGTTTTTATTAAAAGTTTATATAATTTTTTTACGAAAAGATAACCGAATCGGCGATATATACGTTTAAACTCCGTAATAGTATAAAAACTTTAAACGGTACGAAAGTAAATTATTTTTTTAATAATAAAAAAAACATAGCCGAAACGACGAATCACCGACGTCTCTCCGCGTAATAATACTATTACGTTACATACATTATCGAAATAACTACGTAAACGGTCGATATCTTTAAAAAACACTAAAAAAAAAGTATTAACGGGAAATATATAAAAAGTAATAATACCGATAAGTATTTTAATTATTATAAAGCTTACCGACGTAATATTTTTTATATTACCGAATCTTATTATAATACTTTTATTTATTTATATATTTATTTAAATTTTCGGCCGTAACTTACGGAAAACTATTAATTAAAAATTACTATAAATAAAATATATAGCCGTACCGATATCGACGATAAAGCTTATAAATATTTTAGTACCGTACCGAAAAGTTACCGGAACTATTTATATAGATAAAATAAAAAAAGCCGGGGTTAATTTCGGGGTATACGGTATAATTACTAGTATAAAAAGTCGGAAAAAAAAAAAAAACGTTATAAACGTTATAAATATTTTATTATAGTCGTCGTTTTTTTCGTTTTTTTTTTTTTTTTTTAGCTTATAAATAAAACTATCGTAAAAATCTTTAATATTTTTAATATACTACTACTCCGCGTTTTTAATAACGATAAAATATTAAACCGTCGACTTAAAAAACTTTTTATATTATAAACGTTTAT
>CP135123.1:4921765-4937514 GCA_032248835.1 Ophiostoma piceae
AAAGTTATTAATACGTATTTAACGTTTATTCTCGCCGCCGTTAGTTAAAAATATATATCTCTATTTAAAAAAATTATCTATAAAACGTTAACGTAAAATAACTTAAATAAATTAATATTAAAAAGTTATATCGTAATTTTATTATTACTAATTAAAAAAAATATTAATTATATAACGAAAATCTATAAATTAAAAACCCGTATTATAAGTAGAATAAACTAATACGAAACGTCGAAAAAAACGGTATATAATATTATTAAAATCGTATAAAAATATAAAGTCTTTTAGTATCTTAAGTTTTTTTACTTTAGCTTTTATAAATAATATATAAAAATAATTTTATTTATTTATTTTTACCTAACGACTTTAAAAAAGTTTATCGATAACCGATAGTAAAATATTATTTCGTAAGTTATCGTTAAAAGTTTATAAAGTAAACTTTTTAAGTAAACGATTACGAATTATTTTCGGGTATTTAAATATTTTACTTTCCGTAATAGTTTCGGTTATACTTCGGACTACGTAAATATTTCGGTTAATTGTTTTTTTTACGTAAACGCCGCGTCGAAATATAATATTACGTAGCTTTATTACGTATTTTAAACTTACGTCTATATAATACCGGAACGTTTATTTCTTAAAAACGCTTTAAAAAATATCTATTAAATTTTTATCGTACGCCGTAGTAACGTTAATCCGTTTTATAAATTCGCGGTATTTTTTACGTCTTTATATCGATTTATTAGCTTTTTTTTTATTTTTTTTCGAGATTTTTTTATTTGAAATTTTTTTTAAAACCGTTTTTAAAATAACCTTCGAGACTACCTTTAAGACTACTTTTTCCGGTTGTAATTATGCCTTTTAGTTACTTATTATTAAAGTAAAACTTTTTTTTTTTATTTTCTTTTAGGTTTTAAAAGTTTAATAATTAATATTAAGTCTTTAATCTTTAAATTATAATTATTAAAACTATTAGAATAGTCACTTCCGGAATAGTTTAAATTATAAGTATATTTATATAAAACAATGTAGTATATTAACTTAGACACTACATACACGAAGAAATAAATGTTCTGTCTGTTGATCGGTATGCCTGTGTTGTTCTAAATGTCTAGCTAAAAAGGTATAAAAAGGAAGCAAAAGTCGAGGTCTCAAAAGTAGTAATGAAGAAGGTTAGAAACCTTAGACGTAGTCCGTGCGCCAAGGCCCTATAGCCCGTGCGTTGTGGCTAGTAATATAAATGTGGCTTAACATTTTACCGTTTTGCTGAGTCATCCTGTCAACCGACATTGGCGAATATACTGTAAACAGCTCGGCTCGCTATTAACGGCATACAGTTAGCGACGACGGGGAGCGATATATTTACTTATTTAAACATGCAGTAAGAATTAAACCAGAAAGGCATTGCTTGTCAAGTCACAAAGTCATTGGAGGGTGAGGTGAAAGGGTTACGGCAATAGTATTACTTGTAGGAGCTGCCACGCGATATACACGGCGACCTCCTTGTGAGGGGCTTCGATGAAAGAAGGCGTAGAGGAAGAGAAGAAAATATTCCAAAGAAAAAGGCGTGTTTTAACGGTGAAACGGTTGAGGGGAAAGAAAAACATGTTTACACCAGAGGAAACTGATAAGGGGTGCGTACGATGGACAAGAGACGGACTGCACTTGGAGTGCTCGTTGTATGAAGGCTGGCTAGAATCGTGGACGCAAAATTGTGCCTTGCTAGACTTTGTGAAGTGTATTGTCTTGCTTCTGCGGAAGATCTCTCGGTAGTTTACTCAGTAAATCAATTTGTAGCTGAAAACCTTTGTCCAGGCCAACGCGGTCTGCATATCCTGACCACAGCATGGTCGCAGTTCAGAGGCCGTTTCTTTCGGCCCCCCACGCCCCTCCATAAAGATGTGCAAGGCTTGCCTATCCTCGGCGGTTGTACTGATTTTCCGGCCCATCTCATGCAGCTTAACGACGTAGTTGTGAAACATCCAACGGCCTGAATGAGATCCATGCACTCCTCGACGAATATTTCCCAGACCGAACCAAGGTCTTTTCCGGCAAATACAAGATCCAGGAACTGTTCCCGGTTCTGAGCCAGGCAGCGCGACACAACCAGGTTGATGTTCTCAGAGAAATCTTCGTACCGTATCCCCACCCGTTCAATTCCTTTGACTTTATTGCCCGGGAAGCCATCGACACCTACTCCAAAACCACACTTCTCCTCCTTCTCGAACACGGGTGGGACATCAATGGCAGAATTGATGCACGCCCGACTGTGCTCGAGACATTTCTCCACCACAGTGACAGTGACAGCACACCAGATAGCGATGGCGATGGCGACAGCCAGGAACGCCGCGACATGGCCTACTGGTTGATTGACCACGGTGCCAGCCTAAATAAACGGCCACGCCACGTGGACACAACGGGCATGTCCCGTCCGTGACCTACTGGACCACCATGGCGGCGATGTGCGAAAAGGCCAGCTGCTGCACCACGCTCTTCGTCGGAAACGCAAAGGCGACATTGTCGATCATATATACCGGCAACCTAGCCTACAGATTTGCTAGCCAGTGGCCATCCTTCAAGCCTTGGACATATAAGGCATAGACTGTAAGCCAATTAATGCCCCGCTGATAAAGTTTATATGTTCCAACCTTGTTCATTTCCCATGCTTAGACCGCAACAGCCGCTTCCGTATCAATGTTTCCCAGTCATGTCTCACCGTCCCTTTCTCGCCAGCCCTCATTTTTCCCGGCCAACATATTGACATCAGCTAAGACGGCCTCAACATTGCTGGGCCCCTCTGGCCGTGTGTACACACAGGTCAAGGTCCTCCGCCTCAACACACGGACCCAGCGGCCGCATATATATAAAGCGCAGTCCGCCAACAACCTGTTTGTCTACAAGTATGTATTTCCACCAGTCTTTGCTCTGTCACAAGAGCTTGCTGTCTAATTTGCTGGGAATGACCACCTGACGACGCACACCGATAACATCGAGGGCAAGGACAAAGACGAGCATATACTGGATCGTACCGCGCTTTTAACTTTAACAAGAGATCTCCGTCGCCATTACAAGGCGTATAAAAAAGAAAACCGCTCTGTGGGCTCGGGGGACTCAACACAGAGAGGTAGGAGGTTGGAACTGCACGTGACTCTCGTGGCCTCTCTTTTTTTTGGCCCGAGGCCGCCTCGACACTCTCATCACTTCGATCCTTAATCGACAGGTCACTAGCGCTCGACTTTGACCCATTCTCCGCATTGTTTTGTCAACAATCGCTTCCGCGTCGATGTTTTTCAGTCTCGGCTTGTCGTTTACACGTTCGCTGTCACCGCGCCCGGCAACTAGAATGGCATCAACCTTGGTCGGCGCGTCTGGACGCGTGTATACCGAGCTCGATGTCCTACGCCTAAATCCCAGAACAAAGGAGCCTCAAATCTTTAAAGCGCAGTAGGTCACCTCCGCAACTAACGACAAGTGGTTTTGCAAGCGTCCGTCATTTATCGCCACATTTCTTTAGTTTGCCTTTGGATCTTCTTTTCCAGCTGTCGCCCGTATGGTATTTGTCTCTAACACTCTTTCTCTCGCAGGTGCGGCAATGATTTTTTCGTCTACAAAGGCGTGTCTGAGTCCGTTTTCGCGTTGTCGCAAGAACTTGCTGCGACGTTCGGTAATACCAGCCGTCTTCGCATGCATACCGACTACAAGAAGGACAAAGACGAGCATGTCCTTGTCTACCCCTACTTTCGAGACACACTACTCGGCTTGATCCAGAATGATGCGGCATTCCCCCCTCCTGAGCGCACGAAAATACTGCGAGCGGCTGCAGAGGCCGTCCACGAGATGCATAGCCAAGGCTGGGTGCACTTGGGTATGGAGAACTGACAGCTGACGCTTATTTTGGATGGCAATTACTAATTTTGATAGACATCAAACCTGACAACATCTTGGTGGACTGGGCCTCAGACGGCAACGAACAAAAGACAGTAACAAAAGCCGCTCTTGGTGACTTTGACCTTGCCTTCCATCCCCCGCCAGGAAAACGGCTTTACCTGCCTTACCCCTTCGGAAACGTCATGTGGCGTAGCCCCGAGGGACAAGCAGGCAAGGGGATAACGGCCGCATCGGACGTCTTCTCGCTTGGTCTCGTGGTAGGTAACCGAAACCGAGATTTGACCTATGGAATATTTCATACGCGGTCTTCTTTGCATGCTGGATCTTGTATTCTGAAATAATCAAAACTAATGTCTTTGGCTAGTTTATCTACACACTTGGTGGTGGCGGGTATCTTTTACTAGAAAACCTTGACGAGTTGAAGAAGAACAACATCCTTCCTGGTCAAGAGATTTTGACACGGCATTTTTGTTACTTTGGACCGGCTACCCAAGGTCTGCTGGACGTGTTGCGTGATGAAGATTGGAAGATGGCGCTGCAGGAAGCATCGTCGGCAGCTGAAGAGGCTGTACGACAAGACCCGTCGTTGCGCTTTACGGAATGGGGGAAGGGCCTGGGCCCCTTAGCCGTGGATCTGTTTGGTGGCATGACCAACCCGGATCCGGCAGCACGGCTGACGATGAAACAGGTATTGGCACATCCGTGGTGGACTGAGGAAGACGAGTAAGTCAAGTACTGTAGGTTAACCGACTGTATTAGGTATATTGCTTTTATGGTATAAAAAATGTGTACTAAAAGAAACAATGGAAAGAAAGAATACGATTGAAAAAGCAAAAAGTATGAAGGAAGAATTATTAAATAGCAACAACTTCCTCTCCTAGAAGGCTCTCACGAGTCCTCCGTCAACTCACGCCCTCCCTTAGAAGAGCATACCCTTGGTCTGCTTCACCTTGCTGACGTCAATGTTGCGGATAAACAGCATCCAGATCAGGGCCAGACCAATGACACCGGTACCGGCCGCCAGCATGCGCGTTTGGGCATAGCCGTACGCCTCCTGAATACCGATACGCGTGGCGTTGCCCACAGGGTAGTCGAGCTGGGTGTAAATGTCCTCGTAAATGTTGTCAAAGTTGTCCAAAGCGTCGGCGGGCAGGTACATGTAGAGGGCCTTGGCAAAGGTGTTTTGCCAGATGGCGCCGCAGATCGTAGAACCGGCGCCGTCGCCGACGGTACCGACGACATTCAGCAAGGCCAGGGCGGTGGCGACGTGTTGATGGTCGACGGCGGCCAGAATGGCGACTTGTCCGATGAGAATGAAAACGGAGCCGTCAATGGAAATAAAGATTTGGCACATGACGAGGTGGCCGACGTTTTGGTTGGGGCGCCGGAAGTAGATCATGAGGCCCTGGGCGAAGATGTAGAGCGGGACGGCAATGTACAGGAGCCACTTGAAGCGGCCGGTGCGGCGGATGAGGTAACCGACGCCCAACAACAGAACGCCCGACACAACGTCAAAGGTGTCACCAACGTAACCAGCTTCGGCCACCGTGAGATCGTTGACGACCATGAGGAAGGACGAAAAGTAGTAGTCCCAGCAGTAGTAAGAAATCTGGTAAGTGACATCCAGCAGACAGGCACCGATGACGGTCGGTCCGACAGGATGTCTTGTATGAACATACCCCCTACCTTTCGTCCAGAAGCATCTTCGTAGCGATAGCCTCGCCGCATCCTCCCCAATCTACCCCATCCATGCGTTACATACACGTAGTTGTTTGTACCTAAAATATCTGTACAACAGAGGTACACTGTGTAAACCAGAAGTGTATCTGACCCTCCATGGCATAGCATGTCCAGTCCTTTTCTTGTTTATGTTGGGTGCTACTCCGAAACTCGACGAAAGTCTGCCTTACGTCTCGTTGGTGTTGATCAAGCGACACCTTGACATACAAGCACAGTGTCTGTGGCCTGTCGACATGCTTAGCTGGGTCTACATGCAGCCGGCACTGCCCGACGGCGCGCTTGCCGCCGTTTATGTAGTAAAAATAGATGCCTCTGCAGAAGCCTGTGTTAGGGTCATAAAACGTGAGAGCTTTGATGACGCCGGCGAGAGGTGCCCACGAAAAGCATGAGTGCTCATCAGCAAATGGTGGCCGAGGAGGTAATGACGGAAATCGCATCAGGGAGCACAGATCAGCTGGCCGCCGCCTACAATGCACCCCGAGAAACTGCATGCCGAAGCGCTCGCTTGGCTCCCGATACACCAATGTCAGAGGTGGTGCGAAGCCTAGGTAGGTGTCCTTGGCCTGCCCCGTGCCAGGGCATCCGATGAAGACGTCGCCGGCGAGCTGCATCCGGGCGAGAACGACTGTTAATCCGGACGTGTACATGCGCACGCCAAGAACGACAAGGCGATCCTTCTTGGCAATGGGCAGGTGAATCCAGACCACGCGGCGAGGTTCGTCTTCGAAGGTCTCTTCAGCGCTGGACTCGTCAGAATAGTGTATATGGACACCCTTTAAATAGCCGCTGGCCATGGCAAATGTAATGCCGGCGACCCGGTCCATCTCGACGGCGTAGAACTGCTCCCATGCGGGGTGTCGGCCAGATCTAACGCAGGACACGGAGGCCATGTCAGGGGGTGCTGGAGTATTCCAGACAGGAAGGCAACACGCTTCATTCTGAAAGCGGAGGCGCAGGCGGCCGTGCTTGAGCTGAGCAACACAGTCCAGCAACTTGTCGTCTTTCAAAACGATAAAAGCCGACGAGCGTTTGCACTCTCCATTGTAGATCGGCCGTTCAGTGAGGCGCTCGATGCGGCAAATGCCAGAAATGTCCAGGGTAAGGAGTATAAAAGGCGCGTATGCCGCACCTTCTAACTCGGGTCGCGCCGCGCGCATCACGAGCTGCCCACCTCGGTTCCAGGATGCAATGTCACGCAAGGACACAGTTGTCAGCTGCGTCCATTCCATGGTGGCGTATTCCGTGGCGGATGTGGAGACCCTGAGGGCCAGAGAAATCGCTGCGATACACCGCCAGAGAAGGTTGTGGCGCGAGTAGCGGCGCACCTCTTCGACTAGCTCCCACGGCAGCGTCGGCAGCAGCGGCAGCCCACCAGCGCGCGCCGCCTCGGCGAATTCAACGCGGTCATCATCGCCGAAGAGGGCCGTGCCGCGGTGCAGGCGGACGGGATCGCGTAGCGCCAAGGCCGCCTCCACGCGGCCACAACCCAGAGATGGGCGAGAGCCGCGACGGGGCCGATCGAGCACTTCTCGCAGAAAATGCGGTAGCAGTCGTAGTGCAGGGCAACAAACTCGGGCGATTTTGCGCAGATCGAGCAGCCGGCTGGCAGTCGGCACACGCGACGGCCATCTACCTGCGAGAGTGTATGGCCAAGACGTGGAAAGGGAAAGGGACTGGTGAGGTCGCTGTACGCAGTCGAGTCGGCATTTCCACGGACTGGGGCTCGGTTGAGCTCGGTTAGTAAAGGAGATAGGGAACTGGCTGTAGAGCAGAGAACGTACGTGCTATTACCCTCTCGTGAGTCAGGATGGAGTCGGCGCAGACGCCGCAATGCGGTGTTAGCCCAATATGGTGGCCGGAGCCGTCCATAAGGGAAGAGTGCTGGATGGAAAAAAGCGAGAAGAAAGTGACTAAGGGCAGGTCCCATGGTAAGGCAGACAATGGAGTAGGCTAGAGCTCCGCATAGAGATAACTCTGAAAATAAATCTGGTGTTATACCGTGTATTGTCGCGGCCATGCAACACCTGACTCACAAAGCCATCTTCTTGAACAGGAGGCCGGATCCGTGTCCTTAGTCGGAGGAGCGCAAGCTGGGCATGCTGAACTCGCTTCGCAGCAATATATCTCGGGGCCCGATGTCAATATGGCAAGCTTCGAAGCTACTAATTACGGTTCGGGAGATGATTACCTACTTGGCGCCGCAGCCGACGAGCAGCAGCCACCTTGGGGCCAAGACCAAGGAGCCAGCGGTCAGAGGGAGGTGGAGGTCAAGGTGACACGCATTCTTCACACCTTTAGAAAGGATGAGTTGACTTTCTCTCGAAGTGGGCGTACTCAGTCGAGTACGGATGATGACTGGGAGAGGACAAAACGTGAAGGCCAACGTGTGTGGGTGTACAAGCACAGCAGAACCTTGTACTGGACGACAAAGCTTGGGTGATTTCTTCCTTCTTTTTCGTCTTCAGGAAAGGCTCTGCCATTCTGTAGTTGATGTTTTTAGTGTATTTGTTACCTTTTTTTCTTTTTTTTAGTTAACCGCCTTTTCTAGGGTTCTAACTATTAGCGAAGATCTAGTCAGACTATCAAATCTCCCTTCAGTCAACGACTTAACCCAGCCACTGGGAAGGACGAGAGCACAAGGTAGTACGACGGCACATTGGCAATAATTCGCTGAGTATTAAAATAAGACTGCGTATATTTACGTTGACACAAACAACATAGTTAACTAGACGAACCGTGCCAGATATCGAGTCAAAAACAAAGCCATGAGTGGCCCTACGGCCTATGTAAATAATCCAATTTAAACCCAAGAAAGATCTGAATTAATAAAGAAGCCAACTGGCATGATCTGAAGACAAAACTGGGTGTGCTTGATTTGGGACTGGTCGTCCGCACCCACGCAGCTCCCTATGATTCCATCCGTCATACTACCTCAGAACATTCCAGCAGGACCAAAGCGACAAAAGATGGAGGTAAGAAACCAAATCAAAAGATAAAAATAACCATTACAAGCTTGCTGACGTCATGATACGAACGATAAAGAAACTAGGTTGAAGGTAAAAGCAAATAAGGACGGGAAAGCAACGTTTGTTGAGAGGGGATTAAAAAACTCCAGTATAATGAAAACAGATGGGCTGGGAATATAGCAATATAGTTTAGGCTGCCTCGCCTGCGGCAGCGGCCTTGACAACATCGCTCTTGCAAATAGGGCATGTCCGGCGACGGGTCGTCAACCAAGGGGTGCTGCAAAATACTGTTAGTGACGAGTAATTCAAATGGCAACACGCATGACACACAATAACGATCAACTTACATGCACATAGCGTGGAACTCGTGTCCACATGGGAGGCTCATCACGCGGTCTCCGGCGACATAGTCCTCTAGACACACCACACATTCAGACTGGAAATAACGCGGCCGGTGTGGGGGCGGTCCAGGGACAGTGAATGTGGCACGGCGCTCGTCACCGGGTACACCCGTAGTAGTACGGGACCGAGGCCGTTGCAGAAGAGGTGTGGTGAGAGTGGGCTCTAGTGAGGGCGGGCTAGGAGACCGCGGTGGCGATGGCACGGGGCTGGCAACAGCCGAGCCAAGGTCGATAGTGATCTCATCCGTAGGAGCCGAGCCAGGGGGCACATAAATGTGAATAGGGAGCTGATCTACGACAGCCTTTGGCGCACGCCATGCGCGATAGCGGTACTGCGTGCGAATGAACAGCAGGACACCCGTGATGACAATGACCGCAAGTAGGGGGCTAGCGATGACCACAAGCAGCATGTCGATGAGGGGCAGGCTTGCCCGAGTGGGAGAGATAGTGACAAAGAGAACATGGCCACCTCCGGGTGCCCGGACAGCGGTGGAAGCTGGCAGTTTTCCAGCTGCTGTTGGCGTAGGAACATACTCGTCTAGAACCCACTCACGATTGGGCGTCTTCCAGAACCCGTCGTCAGCAGTTCCTGTCTTCTGAGGCACTGGGGCCTCAGTTTTGAGCTTTGGTAGCTTGACACCGGCCTTCTTGTTGGCTGCTGCTTCGTCTTGCACAGATGCGGCAACCAGAGCAGTCAAGAGGTGAGCAGTGGTGTGCGCAGTGAAAACGGACGGAATTGTCACGAAAGAGGTGTCGCCCGCGGCGTACATTTGAATGAGAGGGCCGCCCTTGCGATCATCACCAACGATGACAGCAACCGCACCGCGACGCTGCGCCCACATGACCTTGGCCAGGAATCCGCAACCGCCCCGCCTAAGGAGCACGATCTTCCCTGCAATTTCAGCTCCTTCCTGAAGAGACTCAATATCACTATGCTGGGGCACCTTGTGGCCATTTTCCACATGTGCTGCGGCATCCCAGGATGCGTCAACGAAGCCGTTGACGTTCTTGGGGGCCCGCAGACCAGGGACAGGTTCAGTCGCAAGAGGCACAATTGGTGCTTCGGCGGTGGCAGCAGCAACATCGGCTGCGACAGCAGTCATCATCGGCTTGGGATCGACTGCGCGATCGGCAGCAACTGCGTCGGCCTGGGCGTGCACCACCTTGTGTGCATTCAAAGAAGATGTGCGGAGGAAAAACTCCTCAAGGTAGTTATCTGTGCCGTCATCCAGATTTTCCTCTGTGGGGAAAACGGGAGCGCCATCGACAACAAGTTTTCCGTCCCAGCCAGGCACATCGCTGCAGCCCAGTTCGCCCTGCGGCTCAACACCGTCTTCGCCAAAACCGGCCCCGATCCACAGGGCTGCACTTAGCCCGTCGTCTGGCAGCTCTGCACCAAAGGCGGCGGGCCGTGCAGGGAAAAATGTGTTGTTGTCTTCCGTCAATGAGATGACTGCATTTGGAGGGAAGAGCTGGAAAGCCGGAACGTTTGTCACCCGGCGAGGGTTGCGAGGCGGGGGCATGTCGTAGTTGGCGATAATAATCGTCCTGACGAGGAAGAAGGCCACGACAGTGACGCCGGCGAGCACCGACATAGCTCGGACAAAGAGAGTAGACATGATGAGGATCGTGGAGTGAGAGACCCAAAAAAATATAATAAGGAAAGAGACTTGAACAATAGAGTACAAAAGCAAAGGGGTATCGTTAAAGCAGAGTAAAGGCAACAAGGGGAGGCAATTGTCGAGGAACGAGGGGCAAATTGGTGTCGACTGTTGTGTATTCAAGGTTCCACGTCAGAGAAGAGCCACTGAGATACAGACTGAAAGCCGGTTGAGAGATGGGGATGGGCGAAACGGCGTGTTATAGTACACAAAACTAGAGACGAGTCGTTAGAAGAAAGGGAAAAAATAAGCGAGGAGAATGTAGAGAGCCAGCGGCGGTAGAAGCGGGAGCAGGCTGGCGGAGAGCACAGGTACAAGACACAGAACACAGAACACGAGATTGTGCATGAGATGCAGAGATAGAGATGCCGACTTGCAGACCAACCAAACACACAAGTTTCGTTGCGCCGTCCTATCTTTTCCATTTTGTCACTTTGCCCCCTTTTGCTCTCCTCGCTTGCTTGGCCTCTCGCCGTCTCGCCGTCTCATCCTCCAGCTCGGCTTTGGCAACTGACTTACCCTGAATGTGATGGCGATTAATGCCAGCGTGAGTGCTCGACAGAGATGATTTGACAAGCAGGATGAGGCCTGGTCAACAGGTCAAAGGTGTATTTCTCGCTTTATCTGCAAGTCGCTGGATTGATCGGTATTGAGGACACTGCCTGCAGGCGTCCACTTCGGTATATGGCTGGGCACTATAGCTTAGGTTAGAGAAATAGCTATAAAATGGCGGAAAGCGCAGACGAGGGGTGATGCAGTATCGTGTACAGAAACAGATCGAATCTGCAGGGTGCTGGTCACGACAGAAGCCAACAAGAAAAGAGCATGATAACATACAGGGATGAGAGAAGTCGGTGAAACTTGGCGATATGGCAACGGAGAAGATGCTGGCTGCAGAAGGCGTGCAGATGAAGTGATGGAGAGATGGATAGTCGTGGTGGCGAATGACTGATGCAGCACAAATTAATTAAGTCGCTGCAGGATAAAGAGAGCGTTGCACGAAAACATCGGGATAATCGTGATGCTGACTGAAGAGACTGTAGAATGAGGAGCACAAGAAACAGCGACAGGGGGCTGGCGCTGTTGGATGTGATGTCGGAAACAGGTGTCACGCGAGATGTAAATGAAAAAGACCACAGAAGAGATCACCGGTCCAAGTCGTGAGCGAGATGATATGGGCGGGTGCGACGGAGACGCACGAGACAAGATACAGGGCGATAAGGTGCCTTTGATACCGAGCACTAGAACGCTGCCGTCACAAAGCGCGCGTCGTAGGGCTCAAGGGCAGAATGAAGAATGAAGATAAGAGGAGGTCGAGGGAGTTCGACCGGAGTGACGTCGAGGCTGTAGTGTATGGGTCTAAAGCGGGGGGGATGTGTTGGGTCCAGCAAGCCTCGTAGGCCGGACCGTTAAAGGATGAGATGTCGGGGGTAAGATGGTTTGCTGCAACTCTATTTCTATGGTGAAGCAATAGTTGGGCTGTGATGAGAGGATGAGAAGACGAGAAGTGAAGATGTCAGGTGAGAGAGAGGAGGTGGGAATAAGAGGATGAGGGAAGAGTGAGGTCGAAAGACGAAAGAGGTAGGCAGCGCTACGAAAGAGCGAAAGAGGAAGTCGCTATCGTGACAGTCGGCAGCACAGGGAAAGAACGGCGACGGGGTGGGTGTCACGCGGAAGGTGCGAGGCAGAAGCAGAGCTACTGCTTTGAGAAGGTACTGAGTACAAAAATGAACAGAATCAACTGATAAAGTACTGAGCCCGTCGAAAGTTGAAGCAAAGGGTACGTTCGGGCACGGGTTTGGGCGTAACTACAAGACGCGAGACTGGTGATGACGACGGGTCAGTCAGTTGACAACAGTGAGGCCTCGCAGCAGCGCAACAGGCGCCATAGCGCGGGAGATAACGAAATACATGCAGCGCCCCCGAATCGGGCAAGTGCGGCCTGGTCGCCTGCTGTCAGTGGAGTAGGGATCCTAAAACACCCTGTGAGTGTTATTGGCACAACGTGGAGACAAATAACGGCCTCTAATTGGCCCGTCGCCTTCGGATTACTAATGCGCTCCTGTTTTTGAAATCTACAGAGTACAGACTGGCACGATCGCGACCAAAATTTCAAAGTCAAAATACTCAAGAAGACAGTTTTCTGTGTAAAATACGTATTAAGAGCGTCGTATGCTGAATACAGGAGTTGAACGCTTAACTACTTGGAAGGAAGACAGCGAAAGTGTGATGCTTGTCGCATTGTATAGAAAACAAGACGCGTCACAAGCACTCTACTGGCTTGAAAACTGACGGCTGCTTGTATGACCGCCGTGCCGGCCGCTATTGCGAAAATATATGCGTTGTGTAGGGATTTTGTCGGAGAATACAATGACGTAAAAAAGAAGGCGCCAAAAGGTGATTCGAAGTAGTGGCGATGCGTAGATGAAGACGTACGTTTGGCGTGTTTTGGTGTGTATGTGGTGATGTTGATGTTTTGAGCTGGGACCGCTGTTAGATCTTATGATTGACGGGGAGCATTAGTAATCTGAGGGCAACGGGCCAATCACAGACCGTTATTTGTCTCCACGTTGTGCCAATAACACTCACAGGGTGTTTTAGGATCCTTACTCTGTCAGTGACGTTTGGCCCCTCTAAAGATCTTACGACTTTCCCCATTTCCAGGCGGATTAGCTAATCCGGGCCGGGTATTTTTCCGACATCAGATGGCAGCATAAACTCATCAGGAACTAGTACCAAATCAGTCTAACGCGATTGGACAGGCTGGACGACCGGCGGAGTGGGCTGGCAATGGCCTGATTGGGATTTGGCTGGCGACCTGGGGTGGAGTGTTTTTGCGGGAAAAGCTCCCTGTCCTGCGTTTCCCGACAGCCGAGTGATTTCACGCTTTTTTCCTTGATACTCTCGACCTGATCGACCTCACTCGACACCCACGACCGAGAACCATCGCCACTCTTTGCATTCCCTGCATACACCCATACCGTCCACAATGTTCCGCGCCGCTTTCACCCGCCGCTCGGCTCAGGCCGCCCGCCGCTTCTACTCCGCCTCTGCCGGCCCGGCCGGTGAGACCGAGTTCGTCCGCAACCGCCGCCTTGTGCAGGAGCACGCCGCTGCCACCACCAGTAAGCATCCAGAGGAGGGGAGGCTGTTATGAGACGACATGAGCACAGCTAACATTGCAACCCATAGGCCTGTGGCGCAACCTGAGCATCTAGTAAGCCCTCCTTGATATCACGATCGACAACACGACGACACGACGACACGACACGATGACACGACGACACACCGACGACACCCAGCCGACACGGCCATCTGATATACGACGACATACATACGCGACGACCAACGACACGAGACAATTGATAAAGACACGCGACGGACATCTACTAACATCCCAGCGCCACCATCCCCGTTGTCATTGCTGCTCTGGCCAACGCGTACTACCGCTACCAGGAGCACGTCGAGCACGAGTCTCACCTGCCCCCTCTGGAGGAGCGCACCGAGTACGCCTACCAGAACATCCGCACCAAGAACTTCCCCTGGGGCGACGGTGACAAGACCATCTTGTGAGTATATACGTTGGTAGTGCGGGATGTTTGTACATGCTAACAAGACTAGCTGGAACCCCAAGGTCAACTACCACAACAAGGACAAGGTTGTGTAAGCGGCTTGCCGACTTGGATATTGGCTTTGACTCTGATACTGCCGGACATGTGCTTTGAGAGTGCTGCCGGGCAGTAGCGGAGAGGGGACGTTTGCATCACGTTGCATGAAGTTAAGGAGGATTTGTAGATATTTGGGACTCATTCAACCTATGCGCAACATCATATATAACCAAATAAAAACATCAACAACTTTGAGAGGAGTGGGTGAAGGTATTGGAAGACGAGGCTGATTGGCTTTTGATCTGCTTACTCGGTGGTTTTGATGGCCTGCTATTGGCCGAGGGACCTCGTCAACTACCAACAGATGGCAAAAGTATAGAGCAGAGCACAACACGGCATGAGAATCACAGCAAGTTAAAATGCGTTGGAAAAAGCAAACGATATTCTGAGATGGCTAAGCTAACGTCAAACATTAACATAAACAAAAGACACAGATACAGACATAAGAAAGACAAAAGACACAGACAAAATAAAGTTACCAATCTATATTATTTAAGAAGACGACGACGGTGGCATCGGCACGTCCGCAGACCGGGCGGCAGCGGCCCGAGATGCAGCTCGAGTGCGACCAGCGATGCACTGCCGGGCAGAGGGAGTGGCGGTCTGAGAAGCATGGCTAGCAGGATGGGGGTGAGGGGGACTGGGACGAGTCACTTGTGCAGGATGGGCAGGCTGGGGGGCTTGAGCAGCTTGAGCAGCCTGGGCGGCTTGGTTCTGACGGACAAAGTTTTGAAGCCCAGACAACTGGTTGAGGATCTGCTGGTTGTGGGGGAGCTGCTGCAGGTGCTGTTGGCGCTGCGGCTGGTTCAACTGCTGTTGATGGAGTTGTTGCTGCTGAAGCTGCAGGAGATGCTGCTGTTGTTGATGCTGCATCTGCGGGCTGGCCTGTGGCAAAGATGCATGTGCAGGCACATGAGGTCCGTTGTACGGGATGGGGACTGGAGTTTGGGTCACCGGTGGCCTTGGACGTGGCGGCGCAGACGGCAGAGTGGGCATGTCTGACCACCCTAAAGTGCGGGTCTGCGTGCGAGCAGCCGTGGAAGACATGTTTGCCGGGACTCTCTGGGCCCGAGCTTCTGTGCGTGCCTGAATATGCAGCTGAGCGTGGTGTTGAGCCTGGGCGTGAGCTTGAGCTTGGGCCTGAGCTTGAACTTGGGCTTGGGCTTGAGCTTGGGCTTGAGCCAGGGCTTGAGCTTGAGCTTGAGCTTGAGCTTGGGCCTGAGCTTGAGCTTGAGCTTGAGCTTGAGCTTGGGCTTGAGCCAGGGCTTGGGCTTGGGCTTGGGCTTGGGCTTGAGCCTGAGCTTGGACTTGGGCTTGGGCTTGAGCCTGGGCTTGAGCTTGAGCTTGAGCTTGAGCTTGAGCCTGAGCCTGAGCCTGAGCCTGAGCCTGAGCCTGAGCCTGAGCCTGAGCCTGAGCCTGAGCCTG
>CP135123.1:4937614-4947731 GCA_032248835.1 Ophiostoma piceae
ATAACGATAAAATATTAAACCGTCGACTTAAAAAACTTTTTATATTATAAACGTTTATAAACGTTTTTCTCGGTTTACGTATAGTTATTTTAACGATATTTTTTTTTTTTATAAAAATAATATTTATTTTATAACTTACCGGGAGTTTTATTATAATTATTAATATTTTTACGTTAATATATACGGTTAATATAATAAATAGTTATCGGTACGATAATAATATAATTATTACGGGACTTCCGTACTAGTATCGTTTTATAACGCTCGTATATAATAATCTTTTCTTATAACGTTATTACTATAACATTAATGTTTTTCTCGCGACTAACGATAAAACTAACCGTTATATATATAACGGGATCGGCTTTAAAAACGTTTACGAAACGACTATATAAAACCGTTAAGCTTTTTAACTCGTTAGTTAAGTATCGTTATATACGTATAACTTTATTATAAAATTTTCTTACGATTTATAACGTTAGTTCGTCGAGGTATTTTTTAGTAATATTTTTTAGTATTATAATCGACTACCGTTTATTATAACGACGTTAAAGTATTTCGGATTTAAACCGTATATTTATACTATTTATTACTATTTTTTAATTTTTATTATCGACGAAACGGATATAAAAATTTTAATAGTAATCGAAAGTTTTATTTTTTACTATTATAAAAAGTATCGTTTTATAAAAGTAGTTAATATAAAAATTATTATTTTAATACTTTAAAACGAAAGTTATAAACTTATACCTTAAGTTTATTTCGTTTACGGTGTTTTTATACTTAAAGCTTTTACTATAAGTTTTTTCGATAATATTTATTTTCTTTAATTAGTTTTTTTTATTAAGTATAGTATTATTTTTTTTTTTTTTTATTTTCGGGAAATTTTAGTTTATAATACGCCGTTAGTTTTTTTTACGAAAGTTACTAATATATACTTAACGTTTATTTTCGCCGCCGTTAGTTAAAAGTATATATTTTTATTTAAAAAAGTTATTTATAAAACGTTAACGTAAAATAGTTTAAGTAAGTTAATATTAAAAAATCGTATCGTAATTTTATTATTATTAATTAAAAAAAGTATTAATTATATAACGAAAGTTTACGAATTAAAAACTTATATTATAAATAAAATAAGCCGGTACGAAACGTCGAAAAAAACGGTATATAATATTACCGAAATCGTATAAAAATATAAAATTTTTTAATATCTTAAGTTTTTTTACTTTAACTTTCGTAAATAACGTATAAAAATAATTTTATTTATTTATTTTTATCTAACGACTTTAAAAAAATTTATCGATAACCGATAGTAAAATATTATCTCGTAAATTATCGTTAAAAGTTTATAAAATAAATTTTTTAAATAAACGATTATAAACTACTTCTAAATATTTAAATATTTTACTTTTCGTAATAGTCTCGGCTATACCCCGAACTACGTAAATATTTCGGTTAACCGTTTTTTTTACGTAGACGCCGCGCCGAAATATAATATTACGTAACTTTATCACGTATTTTAGGCTTACGTCTACGTAATACCGAAACGTTTATTTCTTAAAAACGCTCTAAAAAATATTTATTAAATCTTTATCGTACGTCGTAGTAACGTTAATCCGTTCTATAAATTCGCGACACTTTTTACGTTTTTATACCGATTTACTAGCTCTCTTCTTATCTTTTTCCGAGATTTTTTTATCCGAAATCTCTTTCGAAACCGTCTTTAAGATAACTTTTAAAACTACCTTCGAAGCTACTTCTTCCGGTTATAACTATACCCCCTAGTTACTTATTATCGAGGTAAAACTTTTTTTCTTTATTTTCTTTCAGGTTTCAAAAGCCTAATAACTAATACTAAATCCCTAGTCTCTAAATTACAATTGTTAAAACTATCAGAATAGTCACTTCCGGAATCGTTCAAATCACAAATATATTTACATAAAACAACGTAGCACATTAACCTAGACACTACATACACGAAAAAGTAAATATTCTATCTATTAATCGGTATGCCTGTGTTGTTCTGAATGTCTGTCTAAAAAGGTGTAAAAAAGAAGCAAAAGTCGAGGTCTCAAAAGTGGTGATGAGGGAGGTCAGAAACCCTGGACGTGGTCCGTGCGCCGAGGCCCTGTGGCCCGTGCGCTGTGGCTGGTGATGCAAATGTGGCTTGACATCTCACCGCCTTGCTGAGTCATCCTGTCAACCGACACTATCCTTTGCGCTTCTTCTCCAACGACTTTCTATCGTAGCCTCTGGGCAGATAGTAACACCATGCGTCCCCAAAGACATTGACGTGCTTTGCAATCTTTGCGGTGGCTTTGCTCTTGGCTTGGATGTCGCCGGGGTAGATGCGGGCAAGGCTAGGGTTGAGCCGCTTCGACACGCACTTATCCCTCTCGAGCTTTCTTCGGAGGCAGCTCTTGCAGAACCGCGAACGGACACACTCTACCTGGATCTGGAAGTACCTGTGGGGGATGAGGCTGTCTTCAGTCCGCTTGAAACTCAGCAGGCCCTTGTCTGCGGCGGCCTGCTCCTCTTCCTGTCCCTCGTAGTACTCGACCTTCTGACCGGGCTTGGGGAAGACAATCAGCTCGTCGGTTCCGGGAAAGATGAAGCGGCCGATGGTATCCTGCTCGACGTCCTCCTGTTGTCTGCAGAACTGGGTAATCGTCACTGTGCCTTTGATGAAGCGGTCGCAGCCGACACAGTCGAAGCGGTGCTCTGTTGCTAGACACATTCTGAGAGGTTAATATTATGTTTGGGGTTGTACTTTACCTATTGCTTTGCTTTTGCTATTGTCTATGCAAAACTCGGCTGAGTTGGTGGCGATAATGAGGTGAAGAATCTGATGGCATCGCAGGCATCTGCTTGCTTTTTATACGGGTGCATTCCATGATGAACAGTGCGGTGTTCAGGTGAGCACATGTTCAGTCCCATCATTCTGATCAGTTAAGTGAACAGTGCGGTGTTCAGGTGAGCACATGTTCAGTCCCATCATTCTGATCAGTTAAGTTCAAGATTTAAAGGAAATGATATGGTTGTTTCTGAGCCATCCATCGAAACCTTCTTTCTGTACGTACGACCATCGTGGACTTGTAGACGTTGCTCGTTTCGCAAAAAACCTGTCAGTTAAAATGACGGAGCAAAAGAAATGTACCTGTTCAGCACAATACAGTCTTTGATAGATGTCCATTAGCTAGCCAGTAAAATCACAAAAGATGCACACCATTGTCAAATGCGCAACAAAGGTGGACGTGCATGTTCATAAATCAAACAAAGCCTCGCAACGCTGCCGATATGATTGACACTACCTTCATTGAACAGTGCGTGTTTCATTCTCTAGAATCATCAGCGGAAATAATCAAGTGAGTCAGCAACGTAAAGATGAAGCCAGTCGTGGCATTGTCGTCGCGTCGATCACAACGTCATTTGAAGCGTAGGGGACGGTGGGTCACTGTAACATGGCTTGTAAGCGCTGTAAATCCCGAAGTCCCACTAACTTGATTCAAAGTCAAAGATTATGTAAGCATGCAAATCACGCCAATTCCCGATCCGGCACCAATATCATCTGGGAGCCTTTAAATTCTTCACCGTTGAACCGCTCACTAATGACCATTCAGGATTGGCCATCCGTCTTAGCTATTCAAAGCACATGGCGAAGCGTGAGGAGTGCCAAGTGCAGTGTGGTACTTGCGCAGCACCCACGCGGCTAGCTGCTCCATCCACAACGTCGTCATCAGCCAAGCAGCTCGTATCGATGCGGACTCGGGCCACGCTAGCTCAACAGACATAAAGAGGCGGCGACGTGCACTCCATCGTGTTGAGCAACTCTGAAGTATACCAAACATCAACTCGGAAAGTAACCGTCAACTCCAACACGAGATGCGGATACTGCACCCTGTGCCAGGCCCTCCCTTGCCGGGCGGGTCTCCCTCGACTTCTTCCACTTCGCCCAGTGATTTGCTGCAGGGATGGCTCCAGGGCTGGGCGCTGCACAAGATGGCTAGCCAGCTGAACATCAGCAAGCTGGGCGAGATTATCCCAAGCATGCAGTGGATGGGCGCCAATGTCCACCCGTCTCTCCATAGCCCGCTGATGCCCATCGGCCTTGGGGTTGCCCTCTTCACGATCCCACTTATCGTCTCGGTCGTTGTGTATGCCATCCAGTTGACCATGCTGGCCATTGCCGGTGCCCACTTTGGCCCGCTTGTCGTCGACGGCCTTCTCTATTTACAGCAACCCACCCTGCCGAAATCAAACAAGCCAGAAGCACCGACAAAAGCAAAATCAAAAGCAACAAATGGAAAAGGAAAAGAAGCCGACTCGCACACAATCACGGCTGGCATCGCGGGAGCACTGGCTATTGGCTACTCTATCGGTGCCGTGGCCAGTCTAGTCATTTTGGCCAGCAGTGCTTATGGCTGCCTCCACCGCAGCCAAAAGACCAAGAAGATTGACGTGTCACAAATAAAGACAGCGCCGAAACCAGTGCGAGTGTCCCGATGCCCATTCGCACGGACGGCCCGGCACTGCAGAGATGTGGTCCGGGTCGTCTCGGGCCGGGCATAGTCGGTAGAATGATAGTTGAGAAAATATGACAATCTTTAAGACCGTGTGAAAAACCAAACGTCACTCGGCCCGATCATGCTGTGCTGGACCGACACGAGTTCTGCTTGGCTTCAAAGATGCATGCCAGATCCTGCACTTAACCGCTGCACAAATATGCACAAATATGCACAAATATGCAAGCTGTCTGCCAGATTCATGCCAGATTAGGCACTTACCCGTTCAGATCCTGCACTCGTTATGCACGATTAGGCACTCGAAATCCTTTGAAAATTATTCATTCACACTTCTGCCCAGTGCACCGCCACATGAAGCCACAGGGAAGCCACAGGGAAGCCACAGGCAAAGATGCAGTGCATTTCAGCCGCACCCTGCATTGCCACCAGTCATCTTCTGCCGGATGCATAAGCCAGTATGAGTTATGCATTCTTATGCATATCACACTTATGCATATTTGCATATCAGCTTCTGAAGTCACATCTGCATGCAGGTATTCGTGTCTTGTTCAATACGCGTGAAAACAACGTCAGATTCTTGCGATCATAAATAATCGCTAAAATGCAGAATTCTACAGACTCTTTGCCGCCACCCCTTTACCAACCAATCACCCCGTGCTAGCACCAAAGTTAAAGCAGGTTGATTGTGTAGATGGCACACAGCACACACACCGCCTGCATGAGCCGCTCAAACACGCCGGCAATGTGTTCGAGACCGCGCATTGCCAAGCGTGGCCGGTCCTGGTAGTTAAATATATCAGCATAGCAGGGCCATATATCTTCTCTCTTTTGAATTGCCCCGGAAAACAATTTGCGCACCTCGCAATCAAAGGCCACTTCATTCACAAAGAGCGAAAATCGAGGCCGGTTGAAGAGGCCGATGTATCTAAGTCGAAGATTCTCAAAGAAGCTGGACGCTTGTCGAACACGAACCATGCTAGGTGACGAACAGAGCTGCGAATGCAGCCGGCTGGCATTGACGACATTGGTTAGAAACACCGCAACGTCGAACGTCTTGTTGGCGAGTCGTTCATAGTCGACTACTCTGCGATTTCCCGTAGCGATATCGCTGGTTGGATATATAAACGTGTGGTTGCAAGCCATCTTGAATTGGTCTACCACTTGGTAGTCTTGCAGATTCTCCCATTGAAAGTGATATCAACAGTTACCAAAGCGAAGCTTATATAGATAATTTGAAGGACCTTGTCATTGCGTTGTGCCCTGGGACCAGGGCCAAGTGAACAGATTGTGGTTATCCTCAACTTGTCAATATACTCACGAGATTAAATACCTGCTAAGTACCATCACAGTGGTTCAAGAGAAGTTCTCATATAAAGCAATGTAACATTAAAATAATTTACAGTAGAAAAGAGTAACAACAGTTAAAATCCAAATACAGGTCTGATCGTCAACTCAGACTAGTGGTCGTCGTCCGTCAGGTGGGCGTGCTTGATAGTCAGCTCGGCCGGAATGTCCATCGCCTGGGTGCCTCCGAGACGGCGCGACACATAGCCATTCATGTGGCTGTCAATGTCGGAGCTAAAGCACGCTGCAATCACGGCCAGTCCGGCAAAGGCAAGCGACGAGTAGTAGACGGTGGAGAAGGTGGATGCCCATGCGGTCTTGGTGCCCTGGGCGACGGCCTCCTCAATAGCCGGGGTCATGCCCGCGACCGCTTCAAGGGCTGCCTCAGTGCCGTTTGCGATCGCTTCAAATAGGTCTGCGAGGGAGCTCTCAGGAAGCCCAGCACCCACTGCCGCCGCTGTCACATCCACGGGAAGGTTGACACTCTGGCGGTTGGTCAGAATCGAAATGTAGATGGAGACGGATATGGTGCCGACGAGCTGTTTCATCGAGCCCAGGAAACCGTTGGCCAGGCCAAGATCACCCGGCTCATTAACGAGACCGTTGGCGACGGAGGTGACAATGTCGAGCCAGCCAGAAAAGAAGCCGGCCATGGTGGTAAAGGCAATGGGGTAGTTCTGGCCAAGATGCGTCGAGCCGCCGAGGGCAGCAAGAAAAGCAAAGAGGGTGATTGTTGACACAATCAGCTGGATACGCGTGTGGCCAATAGGCTTCATCAGTGTACCAAAAATGACCTCACCCACAATCAGGGCGACACCCGAGGTCAGGGACATCCAGCCAATCTTGATGTTGTCGGTAGTGTAGATGTACTGGATCTGCTCTGGCCACAGAATAGCCAGGGCAAAGTAGGTCATCTGACCGATGCAGGCAACGACCACGACAGCGACATAGGCACGGTTCTTAAGCAGCTTGATAGGTAGAATAGGCTGCTCTAGCGGCATGTATGTCTCGTAGAGGATAAAGACAGGGGCGAGGATACAGCCGACAATGAGCGGCGCTAGAACATGGGCATCGGTCCACGGGTAGGTGCTGCCGCCCCAGTTGAGAGCAACAAGAATGAGAACGGACATGGCCGAGAAAATGACGATGCCGCCGTAGTCGAGCTTCTTGAGCTCTGTTTTCCAGGTCCATTTTGTGTGCAGCTGGTTGAGGTTGGGTGGGAAGTAGCAGAGACAGAGCAGCACGAGGGTGGATGCGTTGAAGATGACGTTGATCATGTAGCACCAACGCCAGCCAAATGCAGAGTACTGGATCAGGTTGCGGGCAATAATGGGAGCAAAGCCGGCAAAGGGTGTCACGAGAAGGGTGATGATGGCTTGGGCGGTGCCACGGTGGCGGTTGGGAACAAGTTCCTGGATGATGAATGGGAATGTGAGCTGTGTAGTGCAGGCTACGCCGTAAATGACAGCACCGGCAATGACCATGTTGATGGACGTGGCTTTGGCCATGACGGCCGAGCCGATAACGCCAAAGACCTGTCCTCCGATGAGAAAGTAGCGACGGCCGAGAATGTCGCTGAGGCGGCCGACGATGAGCAAGCCGATGCAGGTGACAATGGTGGACGCATCGCTGATCCAGATGTATGATGGAGAGGGGCCGAGCTCGGCATTGATGACGGTCAAAGCGGAAGCCTACAGGTTAGTCGTTGTCATGCACAAGTTTACTTCTTGGTAAAACCTACCGGAAGGTTAAAGTTGACAAAAAGAGATGCCGCGAGAAGTACGATACTTGCAGCCGAGCCGAGGAAGCGGAAGGACCACCAGTAGCCAGGAGGAATGTCGTCGGCCTGGACGCCGCGAGCAGTGGGGGCTTCATCGTCTGACGCCGACTTGCTAATCTGGTCAAAGTCGCCCTTTTCGCTGGCCTCTGTGCGATGCACAAAATCGCCTTTTTCGACTGGGCTGGACTTGGTCGTCATGTTGGGTAATGGTTGATTTGGTCGAGGACTGGTACAACGTGGACGTGCGTATTGTAAGGAACGAAAGCCAAGAAGGTGAGACGGGAGTGAGCCGTTGTTGGCGCCAGGCCGCGTGCTCGGTAATACAAGTCTGAAGACGACAAAAAGTTGAGAAGACTCCAAGATGTGCAAGGATAAAAAGGATGGGAGAAGGTGTGGACGTCTGTAAAGTACACGGAGACAGGGCTGGAAAGTAGGTGGGAGGAGAAGGTAGAAGAAGTAGATTTCAGAGAAGACGCCAGAACTGAAGAAGAAGAAGCAGAAGAATATTGGAACAGATTCGTAACAAATAAGGAGCGGGAGCGGGAGAAGATGGGAAGAAGAAGAAACGAAGAAGATCGTCGTCGCCTCTTATCTCGCCCTTTCGCCTTCCACGGCTAGCGGAATAATATTCAGCATCGACTATAAACGTGGGAGTGCTTGTGCATGGTTACATACCATGTCGAGGCCAGGATGTACTCGTAGTGGTTGTGTGGTGCTGTCCAGACGTCAAGTATCCCGTCGATGCTTTGCAGATTGCTAGGAAATAGGTGCAAAGCAGGTAGATTGATGCGATTGGTGAGCTACTCCAACGCGGTTGGTGCTTGATCGGTCAGTTCCAATTTGGGGCTGGCCATTGCACTTTCCCTGTCCTACTGTCCGCTATGTCGCTGCATCGCACTTTCCTGTGTTTTTCTTGTCTCCTTCCACAAAAGTCTTCCATTCACTGCATCATCACGTAATCATTCAAGCAAAAGTACATTGTGAATACAAGATCTACAATCACACTCTTGTCTTGGGCCAAATCCACTCGTAATCCTCCGGCATCCCTGTCCGTCAAGGTCCCTTATTTCTGTTAGTTGTCTGTGAATTGCTTGTTTGCTTCGCCCGCGTCTTGGTCCACTTCCTCCCTGCTGTCTCGCTGTGAGAGGTACTTGAGATCATCCGAGTATTTGGCGAGTAGCTTACCTAGTTGAGAAGCTGTGATGCACCTCCCGGGTCAGTCTGCAGCTTGCCGCGCCTTCCCTGGAAATGCAATCGACATCCCGCCTCCCTCCTTCCTTTTTGATGACCAGAGACACAGGCCGACACAGTAGGAAATAATTGTAGTTTACATAATCACGTCGAGTATCAAATGACATGATGAGCTCTGCACTTTGAAAATGGTCGTGTCATAATCCTGATCAATCATCGCACGCTCGTCGGTATCAATACTACTCAGGGTGCCATTGAAGCCCGGCGTCTCCTCTTCCCCTCTTCTTTGTCAGTTTAAGCATTCCCTAAATTAGCTTGTCTGGGGATCCCGTGCGGTAGTCGTCTTGGTCGAAGTATTTCTATTTCTTTAGTTCTTTTCTTAGTTTCCGGGATTCAGGGTATTGTTCTCCGTGTGGCAAGAACAGTCGACGCGTCGTAGGCCTTTGTCAGACGAGGAGCCTGAGTCGGTCAACAATAGCTGAAACCAAATCAAAAGAATCAATCAAACTACCAATTTATCATTTCATATCATCACAGAGCTGAATCACTAGTGCGTTCAATCACCAGACTCGGTGTCGCTCATTGCCTGTTTCAAGTGGCCTACATTGAAGGTGGTAATCTCATAATCAAAAGTCCAAAGTATGGTTCGCCGCGACCAGGATACGCGGCCGCGCTGTGGTAATCTGGTCCACGGCCTGTCTGCGGTGCTTTTGATTGTGCTACTGAGTACTTGGCACACTGATGGAATAGGTCTTTCTAGGGTCTGGAGACCCGTATCAGTGTCTTGGATTGGGGACGCGTCGGAGTACAGGTACAGGCTGGGTACAAGAGATCGGCCATGCACCTTGCAGGAGGGGGAACTGGGAGAATGAGGGTAGTCTTGTCTGTAAGAGCTGCAGCCGATCCAGCCGACTCGTAGTATGAGCGATTATTCAAAGAAAGTAAAGGCGTTTGCAGGATTTTTTTGACGGGAACTTTGGCTTCATAATTTAGGAGTCTGAAAAAATCATGAAAGATTCTGTACAAGTAGTTATTATGCTACGTCAGCCACGATAATGATTCAGCACTTAGATATGTCGCACTATGCAACACCCTGGCGGCGGCTTTGCTCCATCGACCCCGGGAAGCCAATGCAACCTTGCCAGGGACATGTCAATGGGCACGATAGCTGTGAAGTAAAATATTCACTAGAAACCCGGAGAAGTCGAAAATGTACAGTGAGATCCGGGGAAGTGGAGGCTGGGTAAGTGTTGCAAATTTCATGTCACGATAGAGTCAG